>APFE031286781.1:13020-62056 GCA_000404065.3 Pinus taeda
CAAAAATTGTGGGTGCTACCGGTGTCAATGAGAACCATTACATTGTTCTTCTTGATATGTCCTTTTAATTTTAAAGTTTGGGGTTGTGATATACCTGTCATAGACAATATTGACACTTGAAGAATGATTTCATCGTATAGTTCTCGAGAGAATTATGGGGAATCTTCTATTCCTTCTATGTCTAATTCATCATTGTTTGAATCATTAGTTTCTTCACAATTATATAGGTTCTTTGCCTCTTTTCCTTTAGCACACATATGTTTAGGGTCCCACTTTTCGCCACATCATTTGCACTTGCCCTCTTTCATCCTTTTTATTTCCATGTTATATTTTTATCCTTCAAGAAGATGTGTGGAACATATTTTGCATTATTCATATTCATAGACTGGGGAAATCTCCATCTCAAATATAATTTTTTTGGCTTTGACCACAATATCTTTTCAAATTTATTTTCAGCATCTTTTGCTTTTTGTCTTTCTACCTATATCGACGTAATTTCATGAAGCTCAAGTTCTACTCCTAGATGGGCTTTAAGTCTAGAGATGTACAATTGGATTAGTCAAGATTATGATAACCCAAGTACTCGTGTTGCTAAGGTCTCCCATTCTCGAGTGTATTTAGCCACAAATCCTTTTTGTTACAATTTGATGAATGTTGAAAATAACTCTTCTTCCTTGACACCTTAGAACCTTTTAAATAATGCATCCTTAAATTTTCTCCAACTGATAGCGAGTGTCATCTTCTTCCACCACATATACCAATTATATGCTTCACCTTCCATTTTCATGGAAGTGTGTCTAATCTTTTCATCATCATTGTCAATATCATAAATATCAAACTATTCTTTTGCTTTATTGAGCCACACAATGCTGCATTTTTCGTCACCATCGAACTTTGGTAGCTCGATTTTTTCTCTTTGTTGATACTCACTAACGGTGGAGTGAAAAAAGAGTATTGATTGGTGAATGGATTCTAGAGCTGCTTATTTTGAAAACTCGCGTTACTATTTTCTTTATGGTGCCTGGATGATTTTTTTGGAGGCTCGGTTTTTCCATGAGAATTGGTTGAATTTACTAAATCTGGTGAATTGTGTTGTTGATTACCTTCATCATTCTCAAATATCTGTTTGGGTGTAATATTCAACCTATCACAAATAGAGGGCACTATTGACATTGTCTAATTATGATCCATTTTGGATTCGATACGGTTCTTCCCGAGTTGTCTTTCTATCTAATTTGTCGTATCTTGAAGCTTCTTGATATCATCAAGATTGACTATTTTTTGGTTAAAATCATCAGAATGGCTAGTAATCTTATTCTCAAGATCAATCAATTTTTTGTTGAAATTGGCCATTGTCATCGACGACATTGAACGAGTTTGTGGGGGTGTATATTTTTCCGCCAGTTTAAGATTTCTTCCTTAAACAATTTTTATTTTTTTTAATTATTAATTTAATTAATTTATTTTATTATTTTGAATTATTTTTACAACATATAGTTTTTTTTTTAATAATAAACAATTAGGAATTATAATGGTGGTTAATTACTTAGGCATATAATGAAAAAGGCACAACAATGGGAAACGACCTCAGCCTATAATGAACGGGCAGGAATCAAACAACGTGACAGGAGTCAATGGAAAAGTGGACGACAGAGTGGGAAACACAATCGATGGTTGAGGAAGACAGGGTGTTGGATATGCAGAGTGTAATGAAGGCATCAGAAATGGAGGCAAGATACCGGACATCGATTTTGACAGCCAAAAAAAAGTGTGGTAGAGATATGTCGCAACAGGTTTAGCGGAAGATGCAAGCAAGGTGAGGGACACACTTGAGGATAGAACGAACACAGCGCGGAAAGGATTTGTGGGACAACGGTTATGTGGATGCCAACGGAACACAAAAAATATTGAGTGAAAGTGAAGAGAGGTATGGACAAGGAAGAAAGTGGTGAAACAAGGAGGTAGTGATTAGTAGGGACAACGGCTGGAGAAAACTGTGATTTATGCAACACTAAACCAAGAAGCAACCCTGCTATGATACCAGATGGAATAGATGAACTCAGCGATTCAGTAAAGACATATTTTATTATTAATAAATAGATAGATGATGATACAATTTGTGGGAGGCCCCTGGCTTTATACAGTCTTGGGTGCCTCTTGGTCAATGGGCATGATCTTTGATCATGCCCATTGCCTAATCACTATTATTTAAAATTAACTAATTTTTATATAACATAGATATTTGGTATCACCATTTGTGGGACTATGTGCAAAAGAAGATAATGTTGCTACAATAAATTCTGACAAAGGAACAAGATGTTGACATTTTGATAAAGGCCTTTTCATGAGGGAAGTTCAAGTTCCATAGGTGCAAGATAGGGGTGGCTGATAATCCATTTCTTGATGAAAGGGAGTGTTGAAAAATGCAACAAGAAATTATGAAGTTGATTTTTCCTTAATTAAATTAAGAAAATTTGAATTTCGACATCAGCATATAACTTAGATGCAATTAAATTGTGTGTCAAGGCTTGTTTCACCTAGTTTACTCAGTAAATTCAAGTTGAAGGAGTTAGATTTTAGCTAAGCATCTGCGATTTCTAATTTGTAGCAATCAAGTTCAGTTATTTCAAGTTGTTTTCAGTTAAACTATTTCCAACTATTGGAGGAATTAGTGGAAGGTAAGTTGTGCAGTGAAATTTCAGTCTAACTCAATGCTCATCATGTTTACTGATCAATCAACCCATAATAGCTAGTATGTGCAGATAATTCGAGTTCCTAGGATATGGTGTAGATTCCAAGGCAGTGTAACATTAGTTATAGACTAGTCTTGAGTGTACAGGTGTTGCATGTAGTCAGATGATCAACCCTCGGAATTGCACAACCAATTTGAGGAGTTTCCTAAATAATAGGGGCCTAATTTCTCAAGGACTTGCACAAGGAAATAGGGGCTCAATAAGAGGCATAAATTGAATAATTTTGGGTCAAAGCTTCTTAGTGAGCAGAGAGACAGGTTATTCACTTGCAAGTTGTGCTTTGTAATACATCTTCATTCATCAGATTAATGCAAGAAGGCATAAGGGTTTTTAGGAGATTTCTTTCCCATGGAAAAATATTGTGTGCATGAGTATCATTTCTCATTGCATGTTTGTGATGTTCTAAATTATGAATTGAATTCCGCATGACAGTAGAGTAGGTTTGTGTCTTGTGATTTTGATTAAAATTTAAGGAGCAGTTGTAAATCTACACCATAATTTCTACAAATCCGCTTGCCTCTCTATTGATTACACCTTTATCATGGGTCTTTGAGTCAATACTGCCAACTCCATTTAGTGTTGTCGATATGTTCAAGGGAAAGTCCACCCTCTTTTAACATATGTTACAATACCTTAAGACTTAATTAATGTCTGCCTCTCCTCAACTAGCTCTGCATCATTACATTTTGTCTCAAATATTGATAGCTATTGTGTGTCCTTGATGGGGGATACATTAAGGACCTCTTGTGATGAGTCACTTCTTGTCAACTTTAGCACATTATCCAGGAACTTGACTTAGAAACTCCCTTCAATACATTGGAGCTTTCATACCTTAATCACAAGTTTCCTTAATTTCAGTGGCAGGTTCTCATCATTGGCCTTCGACCGAAAGATTATGTATGGTGTTCAAATTAAACTCATTTATTCACACTACATAGATTATATTGTGGTACCTTAAGGGCCATTATCATTATCAGTGGTTCCTCTCACATATGTTAATGGCTTACCTCATTGGCCAGTTATCAAATGGTGTCTATCATGTTTGACTTTAACTCACTTATTCACATGGTTAGACTCATACTATCGAGTGAATGAGGTAGAAGACCCTAGATCTAGTTTCATCCATCCAGGCTGCGATTTTAGGATTCATTCTAGATCACAAAGTATGATGACTATGATCAGTCCAAAGGTCTTCCAAGCATGGGTCCACCAATCCTATTAGTGGAAGAGACCTTTTATCATTGTACATGTAATATTGGCTTATAGGTTGAGTATGGGTATGCCTACCTCAACAATGTTATCATGATGATTATGTATTGTAATAGATGATGATCTCAACATTTTCTTGATTTGGACTTGTCATAAAGTAAATCACTTCAATCCTTAGTCGTCGCTTTTGATTTTGTACTTTAGGGGGAAATCTGTTACAGGTCATTTTTTCGCATTCACCCAAATGGCATAGAAACCAGATCAATCAACATCCTTGACACCTTTTAATTATCCATTTGTTAATCCTTAAGCATTACTTCTCCAAAAATTCTAAGAATTATGGATTTATCATCATAAAAACTAATTTTTGGGCCCATCGTTCGTTATCTTTTATGCCACATGCAATGGTTGCATGTTGCATAAACGGGCACTTGTACTGATCAACGCATGTTGCCTTTGATGCAGGTGCAAAGGTTCTAGAATTTCAGGAAAAATAATAAATAATTACGAATCTTCTCTTTCCAGAAGCTTCTAAGGTGGTTTTAACCATTTAGTATTGACTGAAATCTAGAACTCCTATCCATGGGGGTTTCACTGACAAAGCAATACTTTATCACATGCATTCATATTGCGGTAAGAAAATTTAAAAAAACATAAAACATTATATTGATTATATAATAAAGGGATATTGGGTTTTTATATACTATATAGGAAAATAAGTATTTTAAGGTATTTTTTATTGAGTATTTTGGCTAAGTGCATAAAAAAGGGGCAGGTAAAGAAAAAAAAAAAGTCAACTATCATGCACCTATCATGAGAGTGGCATTATTTCGAGAAAACAAAAGGGAATGCATGAGAGCCTTGTGAGAAATTTTATTGAGGGTTGCAGTGAAGGCATGTGAGCCCTATGAGAAAATTCAGCGAGGGTTTTAGTGAAGGCATGAGAGCACAAGCAACATTATTTCAGGCAAACAAAAGGGAATGCATGAGATCCCTATGAGAAATTTCTATGAGTGTTTCAATGAAGGCATGAGAACAAAGCCTTGTAAGAAATTCGCGGAGGGTTGCAGTGAAGGCATGAGAGCGAAGCGAGAAATTTCGTGGAGAGTTTTGTTGTAGTGAAAGAATGAGAGAAAATCCCTTGTTGCAATGAAGGCATGGGAGCACGAAGGGTTTTGTTGTAGTGAAGGCATGAGAGCGTAGAGGGTTCTGTTGGGAAAACAAAATTCATGAGAGCGCAGTTTTGGAGAGGGTTTTATTGGTATCTTTTTTGTTGGGAAAATGAAGGGTTTCATATTGAGGGAGTCGAACCTATTGGAGACCTTGTGGTCCTCCGGAGGGTTCTGTTGAGTGAGCCAAACTTGTTGGAGGTGTCGATATCCTACTACTGTTGTGTAAGCCCCTGCCTTTACTGTAGCATAAGCCCCTACCTTTACTATAGCGTAAGCCCCTGTTTTTTACATCTAGGTTCTAGTCCATATATAAATAATACTTTTTCTTTTCAAGGCCTGCATTTCGTTTATCAACTCAATGTCTATGTTAATGGCTTCTCTTTTGATTATTTTTCATACTTTGTTTAGCTAATGCATTTATTTTTATCCATTCCATCCTCCTGTTGTGTTGTTGGTTGGTTTAGGGAATTTTGGCATTGATTTTCATGATGAGAACCACTAAATGGAAATGTGTTCTTATGTGTTAACCACAAATGTATCGAGACCTCTTCCAAAGTGATATCCAACACTGCAACCTGCTACCCAACTCGATCTGCACTTCCACCTACTCAACAAATTTAGTGATATATTTTTTCCTATCAAACGTCAATGGGTCATTTACCTCAATAGCAATCAACCAACGGGTCTACAGTATAACACACCACCAGGTGGATTGTTCATACCATGCATTTTGTCATCTATTGATCGTAGCTTTAGAATATATCTCATATGAACATATGTTGTGCCAATTGAGTTCTCCATCCACCATAGGATTAATGTAATCCTCCATTTATCATGTTGTCATATTTTAAATTTGATCCAATGTGTTATGATCTAACACCTCCTCAACTAGCTTGACAAACCTCTCACCTTGAATTGGATCTGGCAGTTAAACAACCCTACATCCTCCCGTTGTGTTGTTGATTTAGGGAATTTTGGCATTGATTTTTATGTTGAGAACCACTAGATCTTTCAGACCTAGCATCTTCCAATAACTCCAATCCTTTCTTATTTGGAATAAAATCAAGCCTCATTTGAGATGTAACAAGTCCTTTTCATATATTACATTTTTTTAGGGTAGGAATACAACAACCAAAAATATAAAATAAAATTATAGCTCTAGCCATAATTCACCTTGAATCAATTTGTAACACACATCTATGTTAAAAACACAAATAGATGTTCACCTATGAAATTTAAGGGATAGGTATATAAAAAGAAACTCATGAACCACCATCTTCTTTCACTAGGTCACTTTAGAATGGATGATGCAATTTACTACCATGGCATTCAAATTTCAACAACAGCTACCAGAAGGAACTGGCTATCAGAGTAGGCAATACAATTAATAACCAATGTATGGTCATCGATATTTTCCTCTACCACCATTCGACTAACCCTTGGGTTGAGGAAGAAATTTATGCAAAGGAAACAACTTTGCAAGATCAACATAAGACTTGTCTCTGGGAGTATATGAGGCAGCAATGATACCCTACATCATCTTTACAGAAAAATAAGCTTAAATATTTCTTCAACTTTTCCTATCCAGGTTTTATGCTATAAATATATGGGAGCATTGAAGTATGGAACATTCTCATTGGTAAGCCTGGTCACTACATCTCCCTCACATGTGGAGAAATGTTGAAACTTCCATAATCTTTAGTAGGAGGACCCCCACCTCTTCCTTGACAAAAAATTTGATTTTCAGATTTGAAAACCCCCCCACTAATTGATTTTGGTTTATGTCAAAACATTATTCCTTGTTTCCTTTATATACTCTAGCATTACTGCCTAGTGAACCCCAAAACCCTGTGTCTTCTACTATCAATGGAGAATTCAACACAACAATAAGAAAGTGAAAGATAATGCAAAAAAGAGAATGTGCATCAATTATGGACTGTTGGGATCTTAAATTTAGTTTCTATGACACAATTACATAATTTAACATAGGATTATACTTTAATCATGTTAGGAAAGGAAAATTTGGTGATGCAGGTCAATTTTCCTTTTCTATAGCAGTGTTTAATTTTAAAGACATGATAGTTCCAAAATTCAAGAAATATCAAGTTGGAAAAGGGTTGTAATGCTTTCAGAGTGATAGAAATGTACAACTGACATTTACAAATTTGTTGGTTTGACTATAAGTCATTTGATTGAGAACTATATCTTATAGTCCCATCCTATAATATATACAATTGAGAAGTTATAATACATATTTGGGCCTACGTGGTGTAGTTTATTTTTGAGAATATTCTTTTCGTTTACCTTATTCCAAGGTGAGGATACTTGGTTCAGAGCAACATTACCATGAGATAGAACACACACCATTAAAGTATATGTAAAATAAATTTGGAAGGTATGTCATACAAAAACCCATGATACATCATAAATGATTCACAATTAAGCATAGATAATTGAGTAAAAGGAATTTGGATTTTTTTTAACTTCACTAGTAGTTACAGAGATATCTATCTCATTTCGTTCTCTTGGACTTGACTCTTGGGATTTGTATCCCATGTCCCTATATCATACATGTTCTGCTATATTTAACTTAAATCCTTGGGATGTGTATCACATGAATTTTCATTATGTATGTCCCTTTATCATACATGTTTTTATATATTGAACTTGACCCTTGGGGTGTGGCCTATGACATTTTTTAAGCTTTCTATAAAGGAACTACCACCTCGCCTAGTGCAATTTTCTACAGTAGCACTAGTTAATTCATTTATGTTTCATTTGCCTTGGTAGCTAGAGGAGGTGAGTCTTTTCATATGCTCAAGATTAGCCATACCTAAATATGGCTAGAAGGTTGGAATATATAGTAATTTTTGGTAGGACTTCCCATTTTATTAAGGCTTCCTCCTCTGTAAACCAAATTGTGTCAAGGACCTTGGTTTTATAGGTTTTTGTAATAGCCTAGTGGTCTGCCAACACACTAGAAACCTGATTATTCTATTGACTAAGTGTATATTTTATTTGTATTTGAACCTATTAACTTTCGATTAAAATAAACAATTTAATAACAATAAATAATAATTATAATTCTATTTTAATAAAGACTAATAAATATTTAAGAAAAAAATTAGGAATATTTTTCTTTCAATCAATCTAGGCTACATTTATATCTTCATATGCTAAGATGTCTAGCCTATTTATGGATAAGAATTCATGGAAAGTTGTTTTAAACTCTAATCTAATCCTAAACATAAATTAAAAGTTAGAATTTAGGTTTTATGATTAAATACTAGGAGAAGAATAATGGCTACTATATTTTTTGGGTATATAGGGTTAACTAAGGATTCCTTGAAAGAGATCTAAGTAGACCTAGGGTGATGACTAGGGTTGTCCATCACAAACCCTAGAAGATCCACCTAGTACCTTACAACCTTAAGAAAATTCAGGGGAAGACTCTCCACTAAAAATATTCCTAAGGTTTTAAAGGAAGGATTTGTCCAATAACAACATGAAGAGAATCCACCACCTCCACTACATAAGTACAATCACGCTTAATAATTATTCATAAACTAAATCCAAGCCTCGGAGAGAAAAATTACTCAAAAGGCTTCATTTGCATCCACAAACCCTAGCCATGAAAATCCATAAAAGTTGCAAAGTCATGCACAAGATCATCTCCTTAATAAGGTGCATTGGTTATTTGTCCATAGCCAAGTAGACAAGTAGTAATGTTTCTCCCCAAGTAGTAATGATTTATAAATGAGGGTTTCTTCTCTTATATATATGAGAGGTTAAACACCAACCTTATCCATTAGTGGCCCCAAAAACATAAAAAAAAATGCATTTATCTCTCACAAACCCTAGATATCAACAAACAATAAAATGAATTAAATGCATTTCATACCAGTGAATAGTAAAAGCTACAAGAGTTTGGTTTTGACCTCTTTAGGACACATAAAAAATGATGTAAATAAGGCCAAAATTAAGGCATATCTAGGGCCTAAGCTTGTCTATAAGTTTGTCAATGTTTGACTCAATAAAAAAACTCTCAAATATGTTTTAGTACTCTATTTTATTTCTAGTTTTAGTTCCAATTGAGGAATCCATCGATAGTGCGTTTTGAATCAAGGTGTTTCATCCCAATAGTAAGCTTTCTTCATCTTTTTTGGAGCTTTGAATTGAAAGTGCATATCTTTCTTCCTTGCTCTTTATTTTATAATAGACAAATATTCTAGTGGAATTTTACTTACTTTTTCATTTATTTATGTGCAAAAACAAATGGATTTGTTTTATAAAATTGTTACCGGTGAAGAGAATTTTGTCATGGGCATGGTCAGGGGTCGAGAAGGTTGTACATTTGCTAAAATCCGTGATGAAATTATGGATGATGAATTCATTGGATACCCTTTTCATTTTATCTAGGATGGATTAACTTTAAATCCAAAGCAAGAGAAAAAATGGAAAGTTTATACAACACTTTTAGGCATCAAGAGGAAATTAGGCACTTTTGATGTGGAAAAAAAGGGTTCAAATGTAGTGGAAAGTTCCAGGGATAATTTTAAGGATGAAAATTTCTCTTAAATATTTGAAACCTTGTGAATATTACTAGTCCCCAAATTGCAAATTATAAAATGTTTGTTGATATCTTAAAAACATGCAAATTTTTTATAGTTTTATATATAGTATTTGTAAAATTTTGGCAAATTTTAAGGAAAAATAATTTTATACTATAAAATTTGGGAGAAACGTTTTTAAAAAAAAATGGAAATTGGAGAATCGGTTTTTTGGAAAAACCATAGAAAATTAGCCCACTTGCGAATATTAGCCCCTAAAATTTTCCATGGTGGAAACAATACCAAACTTTGAAAACATTGAAGTGAATGTGGAGGGACCTATGCATAAACAAGAAAGAGTTTAAAATATGTCTTTCTCAGTGGAACAAACCATAGTTGTCGATCCTACTATATTGGCATCTTGGGAAAAAAAAAGTGAAAGTTTTAATGGAAGAGTTTGTCAATGAGAAACTTACTCTCAAAGTATAGTCAGAAAAGGGAGAATCTAAAATAAATATCCATTGTAAAATTTGTGGCATTGAATATGGAACAAGTGATGTATCCTTGGTAGCCCGAACAACATGCAACTTCAAAACCATCATATGAAAACAGAGGCCCATCAACAACGCCTTTAAATGCCAAGTGGCAGTGAAATTCCTTCATGTAACAAAGTACAATAAACAGTGATGGTTAGAGATCAATTTCATATTGATCAAGCAATCAAACTTCTAGATGATTTCAACAAGACACAAGAGCCTAATTTGCTAAAGGTGGTGGAAGCAACACTTTCAGACTATAAGGACATGAAAAAGGTGAGAGTGGAATGTACGTGATGCAATAAACGATTTTTTTTTTAGTGTTGACAAGTGGTAATATTGTCGATTCTCTAAATGAACACGTGAAATCAAAGAATCACACTACTACTACTACAAATGAGGCTTCACATGAGGAGATTGGGTTGAGGAGTGGCACAATGGGGAGACTCAAGAAGCCTATCAATGATAAGTCCCAACAAAGTTTTACTAGATTCTTGGTCCCATCATCACCATCAGTATTACATAGGGGTTCTACAAGTGCAAATCCTTCTACTTCAGGTGTGTTAATTAACAATTTAGACTAAACTTGAATATGAATTTGTATATTATTTATTTATCTTACTTCGAATTTATTTTTTTTTTATTGTGTTGTCATCTTATTATAGCTCAATTATCTCTCTTGTTACTACAATATTGGGGGTATTGGTATCCTTATAATGATAGAAATGGGGAGAAATTGGAAATAAAGGTCCTAATGGATTATCAAAGGGTTGGAAAATTATGGGCCATAGATAAGCATATCATGATCATGTTATGTTATGAGGGTATTGAATGTCATATTGATGGTACATATAGGAATATCCATTGCCATAGGGCTTCTAAAACAGGGATCCAATTTGATTCATTAACATGCATATTTTGTAAGTTGGTTCCAGAATGTGATGACTTTTGGATGCAATTATATCATGAATCAATGTGCACCAAGAAAATAAATGAACGTGATACATGAAAAGGTAGAAGACTGGACTATTTTACTCAAACTGAATTAAAGAATGTTGCAAGGGTTACAAATGCTAACCATAGATCAACAATGCGAGCTCTTTGGTGGGAGAAGACAAAGGTTGCTACACTCTCTATTAGAATGAGATCCCTAAAGGAAAAGTTTTTTGAATTGGAAGAAAGGAAGGATGTCTTTAGGTTTTACAAGGATTTGTGTGAGGCACATAAACTAGGAAAATTACAAGGTAAATATGCAATTTTAAATTTTTTCAAGGATATCTTTCATAACTTGAGGCATGCAAACTCAGGGAGAAGTTATAGTACATCCAAAAAAATCCCTTTATGAGATGATCAAGTTGTGGGGAGGTCCTAGATTACATAGCTTTATTAGCTTGAATCTGGATGGTCCTTCAATATCTATGACTTTAAGGCAAGTTAGAAAGTCATTAACATATATCCCAGGGGAGAACAAGCACATTTTTGAGGCAGTCGAAAAAGTTTATGCTTCTTGTAAAGACATGCATGGTATAACTGGTCCAATTCCTGTATTCCTTGCTGAAGATGAAATAGTTGTGAAAAAATATGTTAGGTGGGTAGTAAAAGTGATACACTGGTGGGTTTTTGTATTACGAAAGAAGAACATCAAATCCAAGCACATTTCTTGGTGAGAGTTGGTGAGGGAGTTGTAGTTTATGAGATTATATTAGATTATTTTAAGAACAATGTTATTGGTCATTATGTACATGTTATTATTACAAACCCTTTACAGGAAAATCTTCCTCGTTTGGTTGTGGTTGTTCATCCAACATGCAATAGGTTCAATGCAATTATTTTATTATTAACATTTGGAAAAGGTAGAATCTATGTGGAAGAAACACGTGGAAAACAATTTGGTACCTATTGTTGGTCATTCCTTGGATGGGGATAGCAAAAGAAGACAAATTATATTGAAGGATTATTCTTCAACATCAAGTCTTCGATATCAAATTCCTTGGGAAGGGTGGAGGCTAACCAGGTTGTACAATGATTGCAATGTAATAGGATTGCATGACCAAGATTACATCCACAACGATAAAAATCTAGTGAATCCTTTGTTTAACAATCAATGAGAATTGGTTTTAGGAAATGAGTACATAATTTTTGGTCATGTCAGAATGATTTATCACACTTTTAAAGTGGATGATCACAAGCTTAAGGGTGCATATATAGAGAGGATGGATCGACAAATTTGGGTTCTGCATAACGCATTGCTTCAAGGCATGTTTATAGGTGTTTGAAAGAGTTGAGAAGTACACCAAGTGGAAAGTTAGAGAGGACACTAGATACATATAATTATCTAATGATTGTTGTTGACTGCATTGATATATTTATGTCTCATAATTTGAGCCTTTGGGAAAGGGTGCAAAATGCTTCATGAGTTCATCATTTCTTCATATTATGGTTATGTTGGGTATAGAAACAATCTCATACTAATGTCAACATAAATTTCATCAGCAGAGAGGCATATTAAGATGTGAAAATTTCTTTCCGTTTTGCAATTTTATTGATGAGATTGTTTCAAGATCAATACTCTAACTTGCCATGTGTTTTGCACCTAACTGGGTTAGATGTATGTGACAACTTCTTTAGAAAATTTGGTGGGATGGTTGGAGTGGAGACGGCCTATGATTTCACTAACTTGCTTCATGTTGTTGGAACCCTAAATAGATTTATTGAAGAAGAATCGAATCCCCAAGGGCTTCATTTTAATAAATCTCATAAGAAGCAAGAAATCATTTGGAATAGATTGCACCAAGAAACAATACAAAACATTGACATATTTTCGCAATATGATTCAATATCCATAGACACTAAAATTGTAGAAGCCCTTAAGATTGGATTAAGGGATTCACAAGACACTTTATCAACTCTTAGAATGAAACCAAAAAATTACACTCAATATTCTTGGTGGGTTAAACCATGGACAAGGGATCAAAAATATCCAACATTCCAAATTGTGGATGAAGTAGTTGATGATTCTCCACCGAGTTGTTCCAACTCTATATTCCAATCTTCATCTTCATTGGTACAAAATGAAAGTGAATTGCAAATAATGGAAAGTGAGTCGAGACATGAGTTGGATGAAATTTTAGATTCCATTGATGAAAACGTAAGCAAAACTATAAGACCAGTGGTGGATCTTGATGGTAAGGATATGTTCAAAGCATGTTTGGTTAGTCAGTTGAATGGAAATATGACATTATCCAAAGATAGGTTGACAAATGTGAGAAATGGGGTCTACTTTAAGCAAGATAGGAAGGCTCCATAAAAGGGTGTTTCAATTGGCCTTGGAATTGGATCATATTTTGGGGTATTCTTTGAAAGCAACTCAGTTCCCCCCACTAAATGTACTACAAGAAAAGGTGTTCATCAAGCTATAAAACAAGGTGTTTCTTGTGGAACGTGGTAAATTGGAAGGGTTCAAAGAATAAGGAAGAAGGATGGTAGTAGAGTGTTTGATTTCCATAATGACATTGACCTTTTGGATAGATTAGAAGGCATCAAGATTCAATTATGTTGGTATAGTAGAATAAAGGGGAAACGCATGTATAAGTATGATTTGATAGATCATGCTTTTGTACAACTTGAATATATTATAGCAATCACAAACTTATCATACAATGCAAGGAATGATACATACAGATTAGGAGAAAGCTTTTACAATTTTTTTCTTCAGATTTTATGAAAAATTTGAACAAGGTTGATTTTCAAAACATTCTATTTTCACTTTCCTTATGTATTTCCATATGTTGGTTCATTTATAAATAATTATTGGTTGTATTTTTGTTGATTTGTTTCAATGAATCTGATGTTAATTTTGTAATTTTGGCTTTAGGTCTAGTGAATAGTTCAAATGGTGAATATTCGAGATAGCTCAACCTTTTTTTGCTACCTACTTTTTGGTGTAAATTTCTTTCACTAACCATTCATATTTTTGTAGTTGTGTTTCATTCAAACATTAATTTGTTATTTCCTCCATAAAAAAAATAGAATTGCATAATTATATAAATATATGTACCCCTTACCTCAACACATATATACAATTTGGAGATAAGGGTACCCCTTACCTCAACACTTGTGTTGGATGCCTTCTACCGTGGTTCCTCTAAAGTTGGTCCATTTAATCATGAAAAGTAAGAAGAGGTGGTTCCTTTTTTATGAATATGTTTTACGGATAAGTACGTGGTTATTCTCACTAATGTTAACGTTTTCCTGAATTTTTAGATTAATGGTTCACTTGCTAGAAAGGATATCAAGGATCTGATGGCATGAGCTTCAACCATGATGTTTTATGCTCACTCAAGTCGACAAATTTACACCAGAGAAACGTCTAACACATGAAGTGCATTTTATTTTGAATGTTTATGTGGTAGTTTGCTTTCCTATTTTTTAAATTGGACATATAAATGAGATTCTATAGTTCAAATGTGCCATCAGAGTCTTTTTGGAAGTATTTCTATTTTGGCCATATGCATGGGGTCTACAAAAATTAAATTGCACTTGGTTATTATTGACAATTGAGTCCTCAATCATCTTTTGGGAATTTCCTTTCACTAAACAACATTAACATTAATTACTATCTGTAAAGGCTTTTGGACATGTGATGGTAGTTTTTTTTTTAATTATTTACTACTTTATTGAGATATGTGCTTCTGGTAGATTGGAAGGGTGATGGCACTTTCTTATATTGATATATATGTGTTTGATGGGCCTTGCAACGTGTGTGTCTAATTCAAGGGGTATTTTAAGGTGAATGGTATCTGATTTTTTGCAACTTTTGGATTGACAAGAATTTGATAGGGTGAATGGTATGGAAATTTTAATTGATTTTAATTTTCCAAAGAAAGAATGCATAAGTTTCTATTTCATGGTTTGCAATAGGAAAATACATATCAAAGTTCTTATAGCATGCCATATCACCTCTAGAAAGGAAAAGCAGGCCACATGTTGGCCACTTTTCACAAACTTTCATACAAAATATACCTATGATCTCTCCCAAGAGCACAAGTAGAAGAAAAAAATATGCTTTGACGAATGAGTTGGCTTGTCATTGGGAGAAGAAGATGAGGAAAAATCAAAGAACATAAAGTACTTATGATTTAGTGTTGTCACGTTTTCCTTGTAGAATAACGCTTTATTAATGTATGTAGATATATTGTTGACAGGATTTGGAATGGGATCCATATCTTTCACAACAAGTCTCCCACTCCCTCACGTGCCCTTCCTCCTCCAAAATCTTTGATAAGGTAGCTAATGCAGTAATGTTGTCAAGCATATGATGTTATTCATGCATTGTAGTAAATAAGCATACCAATATATATAGTTGAGATAGATTCGAAGCACTTGTGGGGAGCTCTTGGTACTGTAAATCATGTGAGTTTCCTATTCTTAAATTCTTGTGTTTTTCACCTTGGGAATATAGCTTCATCATGGTTTTCTAGGGAGCCATATTTTCATGGATGTAAGTGACTTCTAAAGCTTTATAAATCTTAACTGTAACTGACCAAAGTCTCTTTTTTGTATAGCAAATTTCAATTACTATTGGCATAATGATGGCATATTTATTTGGATTTGATTCAAGGAGGCTTATGGCAGTTATATGTATGTGATTAGTAAGAAGGGTTTACAAATTTATTGTCTTTAATTGTATTTTTTCTCAAAATATTAAAACCAACAACTCCTAGGAGGTGATGCAGAGCTAGTTCCCAATGTTATGTTTCTTATTGGTCTCTCCATTATCCCAGAATCTCTAAGATGGTTGGTAATCTTTTAGAAAGATTGAATTACTGCAGCAAATTATATGAACTACACAAGCTAGTGAAATTTTGTGTGCTATGTTATGTAAAAAGAAAATCTTATCTAACATTTATTCACGTTGGGAGTAGGGTAAAATAGGAAAGAAGTCAGATTTTGAAGCTTCATTATAGGCTCTTCATGGCCCTGATGTTAATATTTTAGTTGAAGAAGATGAAATTAAGGTACATGACCTCTTGTATTTTAGAATTGATATCCTTTTGTTTCTTTCTTCTCGCAATCTGACTGTGTATTAATGCTCATTTAGGAATTTCTTTTCCTTGTTCTAGTGTTGTTTCCATTTGTTACCACTATTTAACAAATTTTCTAGATTTTTTGTGCCCTTGGTCAATATTTCTCGTGCATTACCTTGTGAGTTCATCATACACACATGTAGTTTGTATATTGGTGGAAGATTCCTTCCAACAGATATTTTAGACTAAACATTTCTAGTGGTTGTGATGTACTACATGTGTATTATTTTAGTTGAAAATTTGCAACGATAATACATATCCCATCATGCAATGTTAGGTGCATTAAATTTAAAGCATTCATTTTTATAGATATATTTGAGTGCAGTAATTGTACTAACATTGTCCAATTTCATTGTACATTTCAAGTAATGGCATTCATGATGTTGAAACATCATAATAAAAATAAAGGTCACTAGTGAAGTTGTGAGGTGTCATTACCTCTAAAAGGGATTATCAAGTGTATACAATCACCAAGTACCATGTACTTTTAAGTGCTTGAAATGGCTAAAAGGTTTGTCTTCAAGTCATGATATTCAAGAAGCAACTTAAAATATCACAAATGATTTAAAATTGATATTTTATAATTGGTGAACTATTGACATTATTGTAGTAGTTCTGCTTAGTAGTTCTGAAATTTACACATAGTTAATTGTGATTTTAAGCACTGAAATCATATATACATTCATATTGTAATAGAACCTTATGGATATGTCTAACTGGGTCAATCTTTGTAGGAAATTCATGAAGGGCTAGATTTCTCTATGTATGAAGAACAATGATCATTTGGCCTTTTCTGGTTTTTCAACACATGGATGAGAACTTGTTGTTGGCAGCAATGACAAATCTATATATTTTTATGATCTAGAAATGAAAATGTTTTCTTTAAAGATATCATCTGATGAGGTGTTGTTATACATTTTCTTGATGAGACATCCACAAGCCTAGTAATTTCTAATTTTGTCAAAGTTTTTCTTATGTTGGATATCCATTATGTCTTTTTCCAAGGACCTTAGAAATGCCACTTTCAACATTTTTAACAAATGCATCTGATTTTTATATTTAGGGGATTGTAATTGTTGAGGGTTTTCTATAAAAAGATTTCAATTGCTTTGCAGGTCTAGTGGTTGATGATATGTTTCAGTGGAAAGCCACAATTATGAGACCTCCTAATAGTCGATGCAAGGGGTGTATTTGTGGTTACTATTCATTTCCCTCCTGATTATCCATTCAAGCCTCCAAAGATATGCTAAACAACCATGAATTCTCTAGATTTGTGCATTTTTTATTTTGGATTTGACAGGTGATATGTTTATTTTTCCATTACTTATATGTCTGCAATCTTTCTTTTTGATGTTTCTTGTATTGAAGAGCTCATAAATGAGTTTGAATTTGATAGTAGCCTTAAAATTTATCCTTTCTAATGGGAGCATGTGACAACAAAGTTGGAATTTTAAAGCTTATTGAAGCTCTCATTTTGACAAAAAAGTGTAACATCCCTGATTCAATGACTTGTCCAGTTTTTGATGGATTTCATTATTGATATGACCGATGGTAGAACCTTTTTATTGAACCTGGAAAATAAAAATCATATGGTTCAAAATTCTCATGTACTTTTTTACATGAAATATAACTGACTGATGCAGTTTGTGTTTCCTATGTGCTCTAAGAGATTGTTAGAGGATTAAACACAATCATAAGTACCATGCCCTAGTAAAAATCCTGCTAAAATTGTGCAGAAGGAATAACCTTGATATAGTTAAAGTTCATTCTTTGGATTTGGAACTTCTATTCGTAAATTATTTTCAAGAGCTAGTTAGCACTCAATTGAGCCATCATTCAAGATCATTTCCTTTTTCCATCTAAAGTTGTAACCCAAAGAATTATCTTCATGATGGAACACCTTTGCACTCAGGGATTACTATTATCATTATTTCTAAGCCCCCTCTCCCCACTGTTATACATCATCATGGCTAAATATCTTAGTTGGAAATTGGAAGTGCATCAAAGATCTAGCTCTCTTCCTATGATACAAATATTTCATGTTGTAAAAAGAATCAATCACTCTCAATTCGTAGATAACACCATTTTATTGGGGGGAGTCCCTCAAATCATTGTTGGAAGTTTTAATGCTATCCTGGATCTTTTCCTCCAAGATTCTAGGGGAAAATACATGAGAAAAAATGTCAAATTTATGTTTAAGAATATTCCTCAATCTTCGCTAAATCTTATTGCTCATGCACTATCCTTTCCTTACAAACCCAGTTGGAAATATTTATCCTATCGTGATATGCCTATCTGCCTTTATTCTCTCTCGTCTCCTTTCTGGCAGAGCATTATATATAATATCATGTTGAAATTATATCAATAGTGTGTCCGCTAGTTGAAGTGGCTGGTAGAACTATTTTTCTCAAGTTTGTCCTCTCAGCTTTACCAATATTTCAATTTACTAAAGTTCTAGCTCCTTTTAGTGTCAAAAAACAGATCTCTCAACTCCTCTGCAAGTTTTTATGGCAAGGAGGTACACCACCAGGAAATATCATCTGGTTAAGTGAGGTATTGTTTGTCCCTATAAGAAGAATGGAGATTTAGGAATCAAAGACCCCTCCCTAATGAATCTAGCATTAGGGCCAAATCTCTTATGGGAATTGGTCACAGGAAGAAATTTATTCAACGTAATCACTTTAGAAGGTCCTCTTTATTCTCAAAATGGATCATAGATATTGATATTACTCTAGATAACTCAACCCCTTCTCCTTGAGAAGCTCACTTGGGTACCTAGAAATAGAAGACAAATCCATTTTCCATTGATAGTATTTTGGGCAATCCACCTCTGTAATTTGATCCGGTTGATTCATGAATTTTTTGATTCTCTATGTCAATGCTCTTTGATTACTCTCTATGATATTTCTACATGGAATTAAGCAGGGTAATGGGTTGACTAGAACTTTAATATGGGCCTAGATCACCCTTTTGTGAGATTGACACTTTCTGGATGTGATCCTATCTCCATATCCAAGAGAAAATGTAGGGGATAGGGGGAATATTCTTACTCTATTAAGAAGGGTAATCTCCATCAACTATCCTCCCTTCCTTTCTGCAGGAACTGTTGCCTAAGGTAAATTTCGTCTGCTGGCTATTAGTGCATAACAAGATCCTAAGTCCCTACTGCAAATAATTTAAGGAAGCATGGGATAATTGGTCACACTCAGTGTTTGTTATGCCAGAAAGTTGAAGAAACAGAGCAACATCTCTTTCTCTAATGAGACTTCACAAGGAAATTTTGGTAGTTCCTTCTACAGGGCATTAGTCATTGATACATATAGACCAAATCATGCATGTAGTTTTTTAATAAGTGGGTTTACCAATATGATGGATCCTTCCACCAAAATCCAGTCTTCAAAGTTAATATACCATTAGGTATATGTTATATAGATATGTAAAAATCAATATGTAAATTTCCACATCTGATGCAGGTAGATTAGAAATTTTTCTTTGGTTGCACATGTCTAGCATATGCAGTTTTTTAAAATGTGCCATTCAGCAAATTTTTTATTTGATCCATGTTTTCTCTATATTTATTATTTTATTCATTAATTTCAAACGTGTGTAGGTACGTTTTACAAGGTGATGAAAAGAAAAAATAGAATTGGTTGCTAAGGATGGGGACATCTACAAAAAGCTTGCACATTCTTTAGCTCTAGAAATATTTGGATGCGAGGATGTAAAAAAATCCCTGCTTCTGCTTCTTTTTGGTTACCCAACTAGAAAACGCAAGGATGGAATGAAGGTATAATTATTTTACTGAAGAGATGTTATAGAGAAAATTAATTATCTCGTTGGTGACTGTCTAAGAAAAATGCCTTGTTATTCTTGCTTATCTAGTCTCTAGAGTCTGTCTACAAAGAAAAATTTATAGTTATTGCTCACATTTATGTTTTACTTGCAAATAAGAGTTGATTTGCATGTTTGTTTGATGGTAGATCTCGGAGTTGCAAAGATTCAGTTGTTGAAACACATGATTAGTGTGGAACATCAAGGAGTTTACACCATAGGTCGAGGAAGAAGTGGTGTTGGTTTGACAACTGTTTTTCAAAGGGATCCGATCACCCAACGAAATGGTCATTAAAAGTGGGGCCCTGGTATGTTTCTGAGCTTTATTCTTTCCAATGTTTAATTTGTTGGTTTCTTTGGAGTTGGAAATTGTTTTATTTTATATTGTATTCATTAGAGGTTTCACCAACATATATCTTTCGACACCTTCGGAGTAGTGAAAAAAATGATGGATCTTGTATGTGATGAATCAAGTGTTATGGATGAGACAAATCATATCGTTATTCATGAAGTGATGGAGCAACAGACTGTCAGGATTAAAAAGGTGGGCATAACAACATCTCTAAATGCATGGAGAGTTGTTCTGGCTACCACTACTACTATTATCATTCAGTTTTAAGGTAGATTCATGTGAGGTCCTACCATGAATATGGGTTTGTGAATGTCATGACTTCTAGAGATAGATCTCATGGAATTGCATCAACCTAGTGGGACGCACGAAAGGTATCTTGTATAGAAGAAAAGGCTTTTATTTTATCAATGTTTTTAGTAGAAGAGATATGTAATTCGAATGTTGTGCTTATTAGGGGATTCAATCATCTCTTCTTTTTTAGAAACTAAATCTTGTGTTTCTTTTCTTCTGACTTTTCCTTGTTAAAGTTGTTATGTGCTCTTCAGTTATGGATCTTGGATCAAAATTATGAGGTACATTTTCATTTTTGGAGTTGTAAACCATTAGGATACATTGGAGGATGGAGAAATTTGAAACCTCTTTAAACTCCTATATTGACTTGTACAAAGATCCTAGTGCCCTTAATTTTTATCCTATTTAGGAAATCAAATTGGTCAAAAAGGATTAATCTATTTTTATCGTGATTTTGTTTCCTTTATATTAGATAATTTTTGTTTTACATTACTTGTTTTCAACTAGTAGTTTTTTGTTTAAGCTTTAACTATATATAGTGTTCTCAACTTTCTTTTCGTGCTTTTATTTCCATAGCTAATTAACATTTCCTTATATATGCTTCACTTGAAAAGAGAGTATGGCTTATGTTTTCTTTCTAGTATTTTAGTGTACATTGTATCCTACTTCTATAATGGAACTTTAATTTTGAGTTTATTTTTATACTATGTTGCTAATTATCACAGGGGTCGGTATGATCTATGAAGAACACCTACAAAGAATATCAAACTTCCTTCAACAATGCTTTCTTGTTTTGACTTGTTGTGGATGATACTTGATAAATTCGATATGGACAGTGATATGGAAATGGAAAGACACATGTTATATGTGCATCAAAAGTGTGAGATACCAACTTTAGGCTTTACTCCTCTAGAGTCTTCCATCCTCGGGTGAGTTGTTGTCACCTCTTCTTTATATATTTATGCTTGAAATATTGTACTCTAATGTTGAGTAGTTTTTAATCTTATGATGGTTAATATTTTCTAGGGATTATATAGCAACGACAAGAAGGGTATCACCTTCTATGCCTAAAGACCTTACCGAATATATTTCTAGTTCTTATTCTTCCATGAGATAAGAGGAAGCACAAAGTGATGCACCACTGCCATAACACTTCTAAGAATTTTTTGCATCTCAATGGTAATTTATTTGTTCCTTTGTGAAATTATCTAATGTTACATGCGAGTTCTAGGAGAAGTGACTTTTCAAGTTCTCATCTTTTCAACACTGGAGTGGAGTTGTGAGTAAGAAACAACATTAATCCAAATTTGGCCTTTTAATATCATAAACTCGTTTATTGACAAAAGCTTATGTCAATTTATTTTGTATGGATTTATTATTCACAGGCCCTAGGTCAGATTAGATTCTCATAAACAGTGGCTCAAAGTGATGTATATGAAGCCCTCGGGCTTATGCAAATGTCAAAGTTCTCCTTATATGCTAACAAAGGAAAGAAAATTAGTATGGATTCCATATCTGACATATATTCAATCATAAGGGATGAAGCTTCGAGAATGAATACTATGGATGTTCATTATGCTAATGCCCTAAACTAGATTTCTCAAAAGGTACTCTCCACAGACTGTATAGAGCATGATAAATATCATTAGTTCAAATTTACTAGTAAAGGTTGGTTTAAATGCATCTAATTGGGTATCTTGCATGCAGGCTTACACTGAAGCTCAACTAAAGGAGTGATGGGAAGAGTATGCAAAATTGAACATGTGGAAAATTGATCCCGATACATTTGATATTCATTTTATTGATGCCTAAAACGTCCAACAAGCGAATAATGTATCATATAGGTGTAAAGTAAATATCCTCATTGTTTAACTATTTTAGCAAAGAGAGTTTTGTTTTTTAGATGTCCTTGAAATGATATAAACTCAAGGATGAGTTTCCTCTTGGAAAACTCACGAGGTTAGACATGTCAAGAATTATATTCTAAACAATGATTGCATGTGGACTTCCATGAACATGACACTAGGACAACAATCAAGAGTTCTATTATGAGTGCCATTGTATGTACTTATATAAAAAAAATATGTGTTTCCAAATAAACTCTATATGGTTTCTATTGTACAGGGCATCCTGTCTTTCTTGCTTTTAAGCTTAACCTTCAATTGTTTCTTAAGCTTTAATTTAAAGAAAATTGGTGGCCAGTTCTCATCAATTACAACAAATCTCCATATGAAATTTAAGTTTGGAACAAAGCATGGAACTAAGTAGATAGGAAAGGTTGAAATAAGGAAAGGTATGCTCTGAATTCTTTTTAGCTGCAACAATCTTATTTTTAGGTGGAAATATTTGAAAAATTATCCCTTGTATCTGTTGATGTGATTTCTTCCTTTATTGAAAATGGTAAAGGAGGAACATAATTGTTACTAACATAGCTTCTCGAACAGTGGCATATTCTAAACTATGAACATGTTTTCAAGGGCATGTCACATGAAAGGATTAGGAATGAAGTTATTATTCTCTTAATATAGGTAGGTACCCTATGTAGTTTTACTTTTTATATTAAGTCAAATGTTGGGATGTTATGCAGAGATGCAACATGAAAATTTTGCAAGGAAACAAGTCAAACTTTGAGAATCCTTACACTAGCCATAGCTTTTACTGTCTCAAAAATTCAATATAGCTAAATTTAATCTTTAAGGACAAGAGAAGTTGAAGTTGAGCCTATTTGTAGTGTTTAATGAACAAAAAAACTTTGCTAATCATATTAATGTATGGTTTTATGATGTTATTAATGAGGGACTGCATCCTTCAAGGAATTTTTTGAATTGAGGCTTAGAGGCCATACTCTCACTGATCAGATTTTTTTATGTAAAGAGTGTAATAATGGTTAGGTATGTTTCCAATTCAATATTGATCATGTCAATTGATATTCTCAAAGTGTAAATGCTTTTTCATCTAAAGCTTTCATGGAGGGTACGATAATTACTTCGGTAATTTATTTATTTTGTAAATTTTCCACCAACAATCTGTACTTGGCTCAGGGCCTCTTTCTTATGGTATTGTACAATTGGATTTTGTCCTGATGAATTTTGTCATTGGATTATGCCTCTTTCTCATTGTTATCTTTGTCCTCAACATTAGATTTTTTTTGCAAAATTCCAATAGTTGAGGACAATTTTGTTTGCATCAAGTTACTCCATTTAATTTGTTAATCTTTCCATGGTTATTTGACTCTAAAAGGAGTCAAACAAAGTGTTCAGAAATTTGGATTCTCTTAACTGTAAAATACTAATTCATTTTTTTCATTTATACCACAGGCAATGTAAATAAGATTGCAACAACTCTTGAGGTGCTCAACCTTTCTTCAAATGCACTATCTCTTCATGTTGCTCAACCTTTTGTTAGATGGTGTCAAGATCACGATATTTAGTGATCTTGCCACTATCCAACAAAACGTTGAGCAAGATGAAGAGATAGTTCATTTGAAGAAAGGTTGAGCCTCAAGAGTTGTTGTTGCAATCTTATTTACATTTCCTATGATATAAATGACAAAAATGAACTAGTATTTTACAAAAAGAGAATATGTATTTCTGGACACTTGTTTGACTCCTTTTAGAGTAAAATAACCATGGAAAGATTAACATAATAAACGGAGTAACCTGATTCAAACAAAATTTTCCTCAACTATTGGATTTTTGTCATTGTTATTTTTATGAGGCCTCTTTCTCATTGTTATTTTTGTCCTCAAACATTGGATTTTTTTCAATATGTTGGAGAACTTTGTGGGAGTGAAATTTTGTAGTTTTTCCACATTTGAAGATAGTTATTTTCACCAAAATATATGTTTTAAGAAAGCACAAAAAGAGAAAGTTTGAAATTTATTATTATGTGGAAAATTATTGGATGATCATATTGCTAAAAGGTTTCACTGAATTTTGGAAATGAAACAAATTAATTGTATGAAAACTTTGCAAGTAAAATTTACACAAGGGATAATTAAAGGCTAGAATTCAAGATTAATATTGGAGAAGAAACATGGAGGATAGATATCATCCTTACAATCATGGAGAATAAGTTAAAGGTTTGAATATCGGTGTAGGAAATGAGGAGATAGAATCTATTGAATACAAATAAAGTATTAAATCATTATAATTGGTAGAAATGACGAGGAGCTTGAAGTTGGAGGTGTAAGCTATAACATTGATAACACAAGAATGATAAGGACTCAATAGAAACAAAACCATTTGAACAAATAACTAATATAAAGCTTAAATCAGTTTTAAAGGAAAATGAAGAATGATTCACTAATATAAAGTTTAAATCAATTAGAGGCAAATGAAGAATGGATCAGGTCTGTGGCAAGAGGGGGAACACGAAGCATATTCAAATAGGGGGTCCCAAGGAAGCCTCCGTGCACTCAAGAAGTATTATTAGAGTTCGAAACATCGCCACTCGCCATATTATTCAATGAAAATGACTCACATTTGAATAATCAAAGAGTAGCCTGAAAGTACCTTTTTGAGCATTACATAGGTAAAGATACATAGGTTCTTTAGTGGGTTGCTTGCATTCTATAGAGACAAGATTTGATGTGATGGGCCTAAAACTCTTGATAAGACAATAAATAAGAAAAACTACTTGTATGATTAGAACTTGGGTGAAGTAGACTTATAAAAGAACCAATAAGCCCAAACAAAGAAGGGAATTAAACTTATTTTCATTAAAATTCATCCTAACACATTGTCAAAGTCAGCGAATCTAGAATGGATTAAAGATGAAATAATGTTGGGGAAAATGGGAAAGGCTTCTAGTCAAATTTTAGGTTTGTGAAGGGGATCACTTGTATCGAGATTATCCTTATAATGAGGACAAAATTAGGAATGTGCACAATATCCAAGAAGCAACTAGAATGAAATATCCAATGAGATGTAGCTAAGAAATTTTCTCTTAAGGCTACATAGAAATCACCCAAGTTTCCAAGTGGCCTCTTCAATTAAATCAATGGTAATTTATTTCCTAGAACATTAGATCATGAGTATGTTGCACCATATCAAGCTACAACCATGCGTTTTGGGCAAAAATTTGTTTGAGTAAGGCCATAGATTCAATGACAGACAATTGTTCATCAATTATTTATATCATGAATGAGGAGAGGACTGGAGTGAAGTTCTATGAATGTACATTAAAAAATAGACTGAATTTATCAACTTAACACAATAGAGTTGTTTAATTGTTGGCCATTAAATATAGGGTTCTTTCATTTATTGAATAATCCTCGGTCTTGGCAATACAAGAAGTGAACCAAGCCAACTAGTCTTGACCAAATAGAGCCACTCATTCATCCTTTTTGGAAAAGAAGCCTTGAGCTTAACTTAATAGAGAACACATTTTTTTAATTAATTCCACAAAAGTGTCCATGTTTATGGGATGGATAGGCCATAGTAACATCATCTGCATATCAACATTAGACCATTAAATGCCACAAATGATAGTGAGATGTGCTTGAGTGTGGGTTGAGTAATCACATTGTGGGAATACTAATATGCATCTCCTATGTATATCAAAAGAATAAAGGTGCATTGTATGTGGGGTCATAAGAGAGGCAACATGTCATTATGCTAGGAATATAAATATAAAGGGGTATAAAAAATGTTAACGAAAAAATGGATACCAACAATATCTAGTAAAAGTAGGGGTGTTTTAAATTGGAAAAATGTATTGGCTTAGTATTGGTAAGGGGTTAAATAAAGTGATTCTTAGAGGTATTTTCTAATATATAGTCAAATTAAGGGTATTTTTTTAGTATGCCATGAAAACATGTGCTATGTCATAGGTTCATTGAGTGAAGCCCCTGTGCTCTTATCCTAGAGGTCTTATATTTTATCCCTAGTCCTTATCCTCCCTCATATGTAGATCTAAGTCCTAGATTGGTAAATCCTAAACTAACCCATTTACCCTATAAATTCATTGCCTCCTGTAGATTTTGGGTTGGATTATGGAGACTCTTAGCTATGCCCTAATGTCACTTATTTTTACCTAAGGATCCATTACCATACTTCAGTTGAGATTGGAAGCTTGCTTTATGGATAAGCAAGGACAATTTTTGGTGGGAGACATCTACATTATCAAGAACTGCAAAAGGGTTGTAATCTTCTCCTAAATTTCATTAATATAAAAAGCTTTATTTTCCTATAATTGTGTCTATTTTCCCGGATGCGGGTGACACATCGGCAGTAATGGAGGCGCCACTTGCCGGACATGGGCAGCCCCAAGTTTTATGATGGCATTCAATGCAGGAACGCTGCCATGGAATATAGGGCGTGGTTCAACCTGGAGGCACATTCATTGTGCCATTCTTGCCGTAAGCTCGTCTGCAATGAGCAGTTATGGTGATCGAGGTTCGAGGCACAGGTTCAGTGGTTAAATCAGGTGATGATGAGGCTCAATTCATGTTGGGTCATTTGCAGCTCTCAGCCTTTGATGCTCTGTGCTTGCTGGTTCATGCTCAGGCTCCCGCCTGCTCACCCGCTCTCAGGGAGGCCTCATCCTCCTTTCCTCGGCTCATTGGTCTTTGTTTTGAAAGGAGAGGGGACTGCGAATTGGCGCCCCTCCCCTTCTCCGCCTCTGCCTCAATTCCGTCACCCTCTCGGCTCCTTCTCCTCGGCTTTGTTCCAAGCATGGTCAGGCCAAGGCAGCGTCCACCTTGTCGTCAAGGCTCGGCCAGGGGGGAGTCCTCTCGGCCTCCTACTCTGATTCCTAACCCCTATCGTTGCCGGTGTTGCTGCCATGGCTTCCCTGACGCCACGCCAATTCAAGCCAGTCAATTTGTGGATTCCCATAGCCCTGACCCTTCAGCACCTTCGCCGACCTTTGGCTCAGCCATCTTCACCTTCTGTAGCTCGTTGGACAGGCCTCGCATTAACGCTCATGTGTCAGTTCTCTTCCTGGATGAAGTGCCATCTGACAGTGAGGAGCTCCGTGGAAAACAGCAGCAGCACCCGAACGAGGGCTCAACATTTGCTGAAGAAGTGCCAGGACGGGTGGCAGAGCAAGGTCCAATGCTGTCGAAGGCGTCAACTTCCAAAGCAAAGGACGTCAACCCGGTTCCCCAACCTGTTGTAGCGGAAGATGAAGAATCTTGGGGATGCCCAGTGGTCGAAGAGGAGCCGAAGCAGTAGCTAGCCATCCGCTCAGCTCCACCGTCTCCAGCCCCCTTCAGGTCTTGTTTTGGCTCTCGGCTCTTATAATTGCACTGTCTTTCTGGTCTTGTCTAATTACATCCCAGCGTGGGATAATGTCAATAGTTTTATGGTCTTGTCAATTACTGCCCCTGGGTGGGTTAATTCGTTTAACTGGTCCTGTTTTAAGATGCCCCTGCGCGGGACCACTATGTTTGCAGCTGGTCACCCCTGCATGGGTTCAGTATGTTTGCAGTTGGTCGCCCCTGCGTGAGTTCAGTTATTTTGCAGTTGGTCGCCCCTAAGCGGGATAACTATGTTTGCAGTTAGTCGCCCCTGTGTGGGTTCAGTTATTTTGCCTGAAGTTGGTCACCCCTGCGTGGGTTCAGTTATTTTGCTTGGGAGGGGTCATTTTTTGGAGAGTTTCAGTCCCCCCACGTGGGTTGATACCTGGCTCAGAAAGCCGACGCCTGGCCTCAGCGTGGTGACACCTCATGACTGTAATGTACTGCCCGTTGATGGATTAATACATTAGTTTTTTTAGCGAGAAAAATAAAAAAAAATAAAATAAATAAATAAATAAATTGCGTCTATTTGATGATTGTGTATTTCAATGCCCTCTTGACTCATTAATTAGAGATATTAGTCTATGATATGTTTGTCTTGTAGTTCTCTTGCTTGTTTTAATTATTTTGCAAGTCCCATTTATAGTAATTGGAGTTGGAGCTAAATTTTACAAGCCGAGAGAAGCGGAGGACTTGCATTAGGTTCTAGGTAGAATTTCTCCTTCATTTTCTAATTTCTCTAACGAAAACACAAGTGTTTTGTTTCTATTGTTTCTAGATCAGGCCACTAGATCTAGGGGATTCACTTTTGTTCGTAGAAGATAATTTTCCATACAACAACTTGGCGACTCCCCTTGGGAGCAGGATGTTCCTATAATAGTTTCCTTTGCCTATTCATTTTAGACCTTTCAATATGACTTGAATTGACTTGTTTACAGAGTAATTAGTCTTGGGAAAGCATTAGTCTGGGCTTGGTATGGATTTTGTTTCACTTTTTGAACAAAATTTGCCCAACACACTTTCTGGTCTAAGACAGAGTGACCCAGTGCACCTGTATTTCTCTGTAAGTGTGATGCATGACACTGGTGCTTATGTCTAGCTTACAATGGATCTTGTAGGATGCAAAAAAATTGTGTTTATATGCCTTGCTCTAAGTTTTTATTTTGTCTACTTATTTTTCCCGAGCCTATATACTAGTAATTATCTCTGTAAAAGCCATCAATGTGCTTACATTTTGGTTTCGTTGCCTTTTGATGAGAATTTGTTTGGTTTTTCTTTCTTCTTGTCAATTAGGGTTTGTGAACACTTGACTTAACTATTGATTAGATAAAATAATTTTCATACTATAGTTTCAGTCTGTAGGAGTTATTTTGGTCTATGATCTAGCTTCATTTTCATTTTCATTGCATTTGAAATTGAAAATAAAAGAAAAGAAAAAAATATTTTTGGATTAAATATAGGATTTTTGAATTGCATTGGAATAGTACATCAAAAAAATTACTTAGGAAGCTCTTGTTTGCTGCATCTTTGATTGTTACATCATTGTTTATTTCTTCCTTCTTATAGATAGATCATCATCGAAATGAAAGAGTTATTTTCATCATGTTAGTTGCATCAGAGGAAGTTCAGGTGAATTCGTAACGTGAGCCTTGAAATGAAAACTTAATTGAGGATCTAATTTAAAATTTATTCAATTAACCTAAGGATCATTTGGAACATTAACAACACACATAGAGGTCTAGGATAGAGATGTGTTCCAGTGTTGTTAAATGTAGGATTTTTCATTATTTTTCTATGTAAAATCTATGGGGTAGTCATTATTCCATGTACACAAGTATATTGGATTGTTCTACATGTACCTTCAGGTATATCAGATGGTGCTCCCCATATGAAAAGTATATCGAAATACTTCCTATCATACATGATGCATTAGACATCACTACCATGGACTTCATTTCCACATACCTCCAGGTATATTTTGGAAGTCCCATATAGGTTATTATCCTACCATGGGTAACTGAGTCAAACGCCTTCTCTATTGTGATACACTGAACACATCATTCAGGGAGATTGTCTGCACGTACTAGAAACGGTATATTGCAATTCACAATTACTTAGTTAACCCTTTTCTAGTTACCCTTTTGTTTATTTTTGTTGTTAATTTCTAAAATTGATTAATCCATCGTGGAATAAAATGCTCAATAAACCAATCGATCACGTAGAATGAAAATGTTGCCTCCTTTACATTAAGAGGAAACACCTGTTCATCATAAGAATAAGAAAATTCAAAATACTAAAATTGGTACTTCAGAAACCACCCCTTTTGGCACCATGTCTAAAATTAATCAACCAGAATCGTCACTTCCCATAAGTACTGAACCTAAAATTACATCCTTCTCATCTGGTGAGTCTAACATAGTCAAAATTAAAGCCCTTGAAACATTACAACTTGAGGTTATTAAACCTGGATTTCCATAATCAGATAATTTACAACCTGAGGTCATACAACTCGAGGAACCTCAGATAGCTGAACCAATTACTTCAGAGACTTCTTCTTCTCTTTCTCTACCTTTGCCTCAACCACAACCTATAAATTTCAGTCTTGATGGGGAACAAATTCCACCCGATCTTTTGATTATTGTGGAAATTATTGAAGAAGAGTATCGACCTTCAATTCCTATCCATTTAAGAGGGACTCCTATTTATCAAGCTCATCCTTTTCTTACCCCCCATACTCAAGTACAATATCCATCACTTAGGAATCCTCATTTTAATTAAGCTTTGAAACTCCCTCAACAAACTCCTTTGAGAGTTTTAACCATGACTAAGTTAACTAAAGTTGCAGCAACTTCTATCTTTATAACTTCACCAGAAACCCATTTGTATGGTGGTCCATCAATACCACCTAGCTACTAGTCATTATATGGAACCTTTTATAGTGCTTCGACTAGTCCATGGACTTATTCTTTGTCATATTCATCTAGAATACTATCTATTACCTCTTTCATGAGCACGTCACAACTTATTTCACCTATTGCACCTCATCCTTCTTTGGAGAAGTAATATGGCCCATTTCTTAGTTGATTAGGTCATCTACAACAGCCTACTCCATCCTATATTAGGTACCCTCCTCCTAGGGTTAGTTGCCTCCATATTCTCCTTATTCCCTAGCATGGGAGGGAAACTTCTTGCTGGAACATTCCCGTTTGTTAATCAAATGCTACAAGTTGGTGCTCTATCCTATTCAAGTCCTCTTCCTATGGGTCCTCCATTTCCAAGAATGGCTACTAATCCCTGGCATCCTACATTTTTTTTTAACCTAGTTTAAGTTTAAATCAAATCTTGACTTATCTACCTGTCTTGACTACGCCCCAAGTTCTTACTTGCCAACCTGTTCAATCCATATCTCAACCTGCCCAAGTTCCACCTCAAGTGATTCAACTTGTCTAGGATATATATCAAATATAACCTAATCTAATGGTCTCTGGGACTTATCAAATCCTATCTACCCAACCTCTTTAGGGTGTTTCACTAACTCCACCTCTTGCTTATTCCATACCTCAGATGCAATTAAACTAACCCATGCATGGCATGACACAGCTACCAACCAGTCAACCCCATATTGGGATGATGAAAATTCCTTATGGGAAACCACTCCAAGGTACTTCAAAAACACTTGTTGGTCAAACTACTATTCCACAAATGTCTTATCAAGGTCAACATATCCAAACTTAGTTGTTCCAACCTTATCAAGGTTTTCATGGAACTGTTCAACCTGGTTATCAAAAACATCCTTATCCTAGAATGCAAATCAGGGTTGCTCAACCCATTACATCACACCCAAGATACCCTCCACCACAGATTAATCTTTATCGACAAGGTAAACCTCCATAGAGGGAATTTAATAGAAAATTTCCATTTATTGCAACACTTGAATTACCATATTTATCCCAGCTAATGAATGATCATGTTTGTCATTTTCCTTCATGGTTGACCATTCCTACCAAATTGTCAAGTGACATTCCAAAATTTAACGAAAATCCTCGAGAAGAATTGTCCACTCACATTATCACCTATCATTTATGGTGTTCATCTAAATCCTTAAATGATGATTAAGTTCATTTACGACTTTTCCAAATAAATCTTACTGGTATGACAACTAAGTGGTATTTTGAACTACCATGAGCTTCATTTAACAACTTCAATGCCTTGACAACTATGTTTCTAGCCCATTTCCAATTACCCATCCATTGAACTGAGATTTTTTCCTCCTTGAAATAGTTTTAATCCACCCATATATCTGATCACATTCATGAGTGGAGGCATCGATGTCGATTGGTCAAAACTTACATTCTCAATCAGTTATTGGAAGAATGGTTTATCAAATATTTTTTGTCATCTATAAATGAAGTTGTTTCGAAATGTGGAGTTTCTACTGAAAAGAAATTCATTCCTCATGCTCAATATCTATATTTTATCTATACTTAATATGGGATTCTCTATGACAAGGTATCCAATTCTCTGTGAACTCAACATATTATTCCACCTGCTCTCCCATCAAAGGAATTACATGTTTTTGATGGCATGATTGGTTATATTGGCGAGCGGTATGCTAAAAAATATTCTAATAAATCTAATTCAAAATCTTCTCCCACTGTGACCAATCAAAACTTTTCTAATCCTTCTCCTATGAGTACATAAGAGATAAATGATGTTCAATCTAATAAGGGAAAATCTCAGCAACTTGGAAGTAATAGAAGGGGTAAAGGAAAGAATAAGCAAGAGAACCCTCCATAGGAAAAGCAGAAGAATAAGTGTCTTGACAAGAAGTGAAAGCTTCATTATCCATGTCTTATTTGTAATGACAAACATTTTGTGAAAGATTGTCCACATTGTGTAGAGATTAATAGATTTTTCAAAGCTACATATATTGTGCTTGTAGTTTTAATAGACCCTTTTCCAAAACTAGGAGACAAATACAGTTGCTCAAAACCCATCCTTAATCTAGGTGGATATTGTGGCCACCCACCTATTCCACTTAGACCTCTATTTAGTTTCATTAGTTTCCTTGATTATAGCACAATTTACTATTTTTAGCAGTTTTTCAGGTCCTGAACTTCCAGAGTTGTTTTGACCCCCTAAATGACATTTTTAGGTTCGTAGTAGGCTTATAGCCTACCACAAATCCTATATTACTCGAATAGATATTTATAATGAGGTATCGTATGCACCAAACAGAGATCATATGAACAAGTTACTACCCCCAGAAGTTGGATTCTCAACTAACCCCAATGGGACCCACAAACTCTTGGTGTTTCATCTCCTAGGGTTAGGTTTTTGGTTGTTTATGGTTTACCCTTGTTGTTAAATAATGAAAAGGCCCTTTAGCCTCATTGCAATACATTTTAGAGGCATGTAGCCACCACATCTCTTCTCAAAGATAAGCTACCATCGCCTAATCTAGTCTATTTCCATTATGCTTGTAAGCATCTTTCAGTTCTTTGAGATTAATGAAATGAAGATTTGTTTATGTTGCATATTTGTGTTTATGTTTATATTTTTATTATGTTGTGTTCTTGCGTAAATCTGGACCAATGGTATTAGAGCGGTCTGCTATTTCTCTGTTTTTCTTTGCATATTCCCAACAAGCTCACGGTATAAGGAGTTAGGGCTCGAATTGGTTGAACCTTTGCAAGACCAACCTCACAAACCTCGACAACCTCCCATGGAAGAAGAAAATAAGTATGAGGGAGAAGGAGATCCTTTCAAAATATTGCTCAAGGAAGACCTCAAGTGACAAAGGAACGTGATGATGGATAACTTTGCCCAAATCCTTAGGCAACTACCCACAAGCGAGGCATCTTCATCTAGCAGCCACTCTGGAGGTGCTACTCCCTTTAAGGTACAAGTCAACTTTGAAATTCCCATATTTGAAGGCCAGATAGATGTAGACACCATAGATAGATGGTTAAATATTTTGGAATGATAGTTTTTAGTTCATGGCTTTTCCAATTGGGAAAATATTACTTTTTCACTCCTCAAAGTCACCCCCCATGTCAAGGAATGGTGAGAAACCTATCGTGAATAGAAGGATGAGAAGGAACCCTCAATGTTTTCAGCCACACCCACTTGGAATGATTTCTGAGATGCCATCAAGGAACAATATTTCCCTGTCAGGATATATGAAGATAAATACATAAAGTGGACTACAGTGCGACAGGTAAGGGACCAAGACATATTAGAGTTCACAAATATTTTTCATACCCTTCACACAAAGTTATGTATCAAGGATTCTGAGTGGCCTTTGGTACTCAAGTATCGCAATTGTCTACACATGTACATCCAGGAAGAGATATAGTTCTTGGGCATCTCCTCAATTGGTGTCGCATATCGATATGTTGTCAAGATTGAGAAGGAATTTAAACAAAAGAAGCGAGACTTTGGTGAGGTGACCCACAAGAGCCCCACTCACAACACAAGTGAGTGTCGAGCCAAGCAGTCACTGGTGTCTGAGCTGAAGGCTTCGAAATAAAATGTGTGTTTTGACTCTGAGTTAGAAACCAACAAGGTGAATGACAAAGGGAAGCAAATAATTGATACCTAGCCCAGTGCCATTGTTGCCACCAAAAAGATCCAAAATATTGAGCCCGAAGATCCAGAGGAGGAGGAGAAACTCTTCCACTCATAGATGTGGGTGAAGGGTTCTCCAATGTAGTTCATTGTCGACAACGGAAGCCAAAAGAACCTCATTTCGAAAGAGTTCATGAAGCGGCTGCACATACTGACCACACCACACCCACAGTCGTACACCATCGAGTGTTTTCATGAAGGACAAGATCATTGCATCAAGAAAAAATGTTTTCTTCCCTACAGGCCCTTCACAGATGAGGTATTGTGTGAAGTTTCTCCTCTTAAATTTTTTGATGTATTATTAGGCCAACCATACTTGTGGAAGTGTCATGTTGTGTATGAGTCTAGGCCTCACACTGTTAATATTTATTTGGGCAATAAGTTATACTGGATACTGGAGTTAGCACACCACCATATCTTTAATCTATGCAAAGAAATGTAGTAAGATTATTTCCCAGATTGACAAATTTGTCTTCCTTATGATTCACCTTCAAGGAAAGAAGAAAATTGTATCCATATCCATAGCCTCCACGCAGGGCTCCTCCACACGACAGTTGCAAATGGTTAGGTCATGGAGGAGTACAAGGACATATTCACCTCAACCACAGGGGTACCCCTACACTGTCCGGTCAAGCACTCCATCGATCTGACTTTGGGAGCACTGCTACCCAACGAACATATCTACTGAAGCTTTTTTTAGAATAATGAAACTAAGAGGAAGATTTAGGATTTGTTGTAGAAAGAGTACATCAGGCCAAGTTCATCACCCTGTGGGAGCCCGATCATGTTGGTACAGAAGAAAGACGACACCTGGAGACTCTGCATTGATTATCAAGCATTGAATAATATCACTATACGGAATATGCATCCAATCCCATAGATCACTAACCTTCTAGATCATTTCAAGGAGGCAAAATATTTTAGCAAGATTCATTTAAAGTCCAGTTATCACCAAGTGTCAATCAAACCCTACAATGTGTGGAAGACTGCCTTCAAATCCAAGGAGGGCCTTTTCAAATGGTTGGTCGTGCCTTTCGGGTTGACGAATGCCCCTACAACCTTCATTAGGATGATGGATGACATATTTTAGCCCTTCACCAACTCATTCGTGGTAGTGCATTTGGACGACATTCTGATCTTCAACTAGAGTTGGGAAGAACACCTACACCATATTCGGTAGGTCCTCCAAACCCTGAGACAAAACAAGTTGTGTGCAATTTGGAGAAATGCACTTTTGGTATAACCCAGGTTCAATATCTAGGGTACATCATTGATGAGCGGGGTGTGCATGTGGACCCAGCCAAGATATAAGTTATTCAGGATTGGCTAGCTCCAACCACTCTAACAAAGCTACGTAGATTACTTGGTCTTGCCAATTTCTACTGCAGGTTCGTGTTGTGTTTCTCTCATATCACTTGGATTTTGAGTCAAGTTACCAAGGGTGGAGCGAAAGCAAAGTTCTTCTAGTCTGAATCCCAAGTGAAGGTTTTTTCTGAGTTGAAGTATTGCCTCTACTCTGCACCAGTGCTCACATTACCATACTTGCAACAACCATTTGAGATTGAGATAGATGCCTCCGACTATGATATCGGGGTAGTTATTACTCAGTAGGGGTATCTGGTGGAATATCATAGTGAGACACTTTCATACACAATCTGAAAGTATCCAAACTATGACAAAGAGATGTATTCCATTTTGCAGACCTGCTGACAATGGAAGCATTATATCCTGGAGAAAGAAATGGTCATCCACACACTTGTTGTTCATGTAGACATAAGGAAAGTTACAGAATGATCTCCATCACAAATGGTCCACATACCTGCAACAGTCCCATTTGAACATCAATTATAAGAAGGGAATCACCAATAATGTTTCATATTGCCTTAGCCAATTGTCAGTCATAACGTTGACCACTGTGCTTAACTCTTGTCAACACAAGACTTTGGAATGGTCACATCTTTAAGTGATCCAGAATTTGGCACCACATATGAGATGCTCTTGGAAGGTAAGAAAGGTCGAGACTTTCACCTCTAGGACAAAATGTTATGCCACCTGGGGCACCTCTGTGTTCCTTCTTAGTGTGCCAAGATGATTTAAGAGGCGCACTACATTCGGGTCGTTGGACATTTTGGGGTAGAGAAGACAGTGGTAGTGCTACAAAAGTTTTTTAATTGGTCGAACCATCGACATGATGTTGGGAATTACATCAGATCCTACACTTCCTATGCCATTTCCAAACCTACAATCAAGAAGCAAGGCATGTATACTCCTCTGCCTACTCCTGGCCAATCCCGAGAATCCATCTCCATGGATTATATCTCGGGCCTTCCTTCTACCAAGCATGGCAACGACTGTGTCTTTGTGTTCATAGACAAATTCTCTACCAGATGGCCATTTTGGCAGCCTGCAATAAGAGTATCATAGAGAAGCCACTTCCAAACTCTTATTTGAACAAGTATGGGTACACTTTGGAATCCCATAGTCCATTATCTCAGATCAGGAATGTTTGTTCCTAAGGGAATTTTGGTCAAGCCTATGGTCATTTTTGGATAACAAGCTCACTAAGTCCACGACCTTCCACGCCCAAACTGATGGCAAAATAGAGGTCATCAACGGAATGATCTTGTACATATTGTGCATGTACAACTCAAAGCACCCATGCACAAGGGATGAGATCCTTCCCTATGTCCAACACAGCTACAATAGATCTCTTCACAACTCAAATAGCCACAACCCCTTTTAGGTGGGATTGGGATTCCAACCACTATGTCCCATTGATGTTGCAATATCATTTGCAGCTACTCAAGAAGATTCGGCTCATGTCCAGTCCAAAGATGATAGGGCTAACAACTTCATTGATCGAATTCATCATATCCTCTGGTAGGTCCATGACATATTGGAGAGAGAAAATGCTAAGTATAAACAACATCATGATCAACATCAGGTACCACACAAGTTCCAGGAGGGAAAAAAAGTTTTGTTACATTTGCAGAAGGAGCACCTCGCTAGGCCCCACCACAAGATTATCCCTCTCCAATATTGGCCTTACACCGTCACTAAGGCTATAGGGACAATGCTTTCAAGCTGATAATTCCATTGTTCCTTGGTCTGCACCCAGTATTCAATGTGGACCAGTTGTGGCCATACTTTCCCCCATTGTTGGACACATCAAATATTGTTGAGCAACTAACACCAACAAAGCTCAACCTAAGTTGCATTGAACATGCCACAACTAATATAATCATGGACACGCAAATCAAGAACACTCTCCAGTAAAGGATCCAAGTATATCGAGTTGTCAAAGCAAGCCAACTCCTTCATTAGGGAAAGTGGCTCACCATGGACCAAGTTCAATAAGAATTTCCTCACCTCATAGAGGATCGACATGTAATGGGGACCATTGCTTTCTAAGGGGGTGTTAAGAAATCTATTACAAAGAAATTAAGTGATTCCTCTTCTATTAGTAATTTCTTGTGAGTTATTTTTACTTCTTTAGATTATGATCTTCTTTTAATTAGGTTATTAATGTTCTTCTTCATCAAACATCTACCAATGCATAAACCATAAAGAGACAAGAGTCATTGAATATAGGCTATCATCTAGGTCCAAAACCTCTCCCGCTTGAGAGGAAAACCCGAACAAATTATTCTTCTTATAGATATTCTCATTGACAAATACTAAGACCAAAACCCTTGACCTATTTTCCACTCCAAGACCAAGGCACAAGTTTCCTTGATGAGATCCTTAGACAATGATAGTCAACTTTATGCTACTTCCTTTTTCTTGAATCCTCTTCCACTTTGGCCTCCTTTTGCTTCACACCTTCGGCCTCCTAGAATTAGGTTTGGAATCTTATTTTAGAAACCCTAGCTTATGCATAAGACCTTATCGTATGCCTTCACTTTCTTTGATTTGGATAGGGTCTACTTCTAACTTGACTCAACTCCCTTCTTGTCTTGACTTTCTACCAACTCGACTGTCCTATTAGGATTTTTATCCTTCTTGTTTCTTTCGGAAGCAAGTATCCTCTACCTCCTTCACATGTGTGTCCTAAAATAGACCCAAAACATATCCAAGAGATGCCCAATAAAAATTTTCTCTTCTTACTATCTTCATGTTGGTTAGGGGGATTTATTTTTCTAACCTTCACACTTCTGGTTAACTTCAGACCTACACCAAAATTCCTTTCTCTGAAATGAGGCTGAGTGGCCTATTTATACGTGTTTTCCACCATTTAGGCTGACATGATTGCAAGTTGGCCCAACGTGTTATTTATTGAATATATAAGTATCCTTCTTGAAGCTGACTTGAGGAGGAGACTTTGCTTGGTCTTGAAGGGCCTTCCTATACATTTAATGACTCATTCAGAAGTGTAACATGCCCAAGAAGGGTCCTTCATAAATGACATAGACTTAAATTAACTTTTATGACTAGATGAAAAATCCTAAAGGCTCACAATGGGGTCCATGACTAAAATAAAATTCCTTGCTCAGGAAACCCATGATACAATCATTACAATAATTTTATTTTTCTTCTTTTCATAAATTACATAAAATCATAATTTCACATGTCATTGTGAATACCAAACCTAGTTACACTTTTCAACACTCCCTCTTAACTAGGGAGGTATTCATAATGGTACTTGTTCATTCTCAATCTGAAGAATTTATCATAAGAAGAGTCAGATTGGTAACCCATCTATGTGGCATCATATCAACTAGCATTGTCACATAGCAAGGCCTGGACTAACAACTCTATCTCTCCACGATATTTGAGCACAATTTTCGCGAGACCAATGATGTATAGATACCCTCATCATTGTCTCTCTAGGAACATACCCCACTTGGGTTCTCAGGGTTTGTTCCACCAGGACTATTCTTATCTTGGATTCCTAGTCCTAAAAAAATATCGATACTCTACAACTACTCTTATCTTGGATGCCCTAACTCATCCTCAAAAAGTATTGGATGCCAAATGTTTACCCAATCCTCCATTATGTCTTCCCAAGTGAAGACAAGAATGATGTGTCTATCTCTCCCTTTTAATTAGGGAGGACATATTTATTCCAATAAAGGAATGTACTCATTCCTATGGAAGGAATGTACCTAAGATCCCACTTAGCTTAGGAATTTCCAAGTTTCTTCCAAGTAAAAAACTTATTTCCGTGCTCCCTCTTAATTAGGGACCTATGACAACTCCTCAATTGAAGATGATGGGACAAATTGCTACTTGAATAACTCCTCTTCACAATGTCATGAACTTATTTTCGTTATCTAGGAGTCTTCATGTTTGGGAATTATACATAGGGCATTGACCATCCATCACTTTCATCCATGAGTTAACCATGTCATCATAGAAAAGTTACCCATCAATCCATATCTAGCCTTCCTTCATGCCATTTTGCTTTCTTCGTGCCATGTTTACTTAAGGATATTTCATCCTACTACATGTGCATCGGCAATGGATGACATCCATAGATATTCCCTTGGTAGCCCTGTATAAACCCATCCAGATATTTGTTGAAAAACAAATGTGTGAACATTAAAATCAAAATTACCTTTGTGATGGTATTTCATCATGACATCTTCTAGTTTGCATCAGCATCCTTCATACATATCGACACATATCCCAAAGTTATATATTGTCAAGGGTATCTTTCTTTTTCAGACTCCATCAAAGTATTAATTATTTGAAGATATATCCTAGTCAAATATCCTTGGTCTTTTAAATGTTGATTGCATTTACCATGGTTGCATATTCCACGATCTCTTCCTTCCTTTCTTCACACATTACATTCCTAGGAGCTTCCAACTAAAATTCCTCAATTGTAGTCAACCATCTCATACTTCATATGAGGACATATTATGTTGATTTCATCTAGTAAATGTGTGACCGATGCATTCTTGCATCCCTTTGAGGGAGGAGATACTTTATTTTGATCATGATCTTAATATATAGCATTGGTTCAAGATACCTGCAACCATATGACATGACTTCCACAATATCAAATGTAAGCATACATAACTCTTTTTTCCTTTGGGTCATCCAGACTTCCTGTAACAACTTCCTTGATTGAAATAGCTTCAATCCCTTGATCTTCTTCACTTTTATGCCATCATACCATCATCCCATGAATTCCATAAGTTTGGAAATCTTGATGAAACACTTACTTCTCCACATGATCGGTGAACCTTTCAATGAATATTCCATCAGAGAAACTTGAGGATCTAAAGTATCCCCATCAGCAGATGTTTCCTTTTGAAAAATGTATGATGAACCTTGTACTAGATGACCTTTCCACTTATGTTCCCAATGAGATTCCTAAGAGCTATATCCTTGACTTCCATAGATTCTAACCACATTTCATGCTTCTATATGATGATGTCCCAAGCTCTTGCTTTCAATGCTTCTATGATGCCATGATGCATCCCATCATTTTTCTTAGTGAGTAATGATAACCATATCTTACAATATAAGACTTTGGAACTTGAGAAGAACTTATGTGAGGAAAACTATCTGAATCACAATAGATATCTCTTACTTCCTCATCCTTGGATTTCTTCTTTTCAACTTCCTCCACTTCTTCGGTCATATGAGATTCTTCTCTTCCTCCTTTGTTATTATCCTTCTTGATCTTAGGACAATTTATTTTGTAGTGCCCATATTATTTACACCCATAGCATTGAATATTAGACATGTCCCTTTTCTTTTTCCAAGAACTAGACTTTCCAAATTTTCCCTTTCTTCTTGTCATTGTAGCATAAGCTTGACTTTGTTCACCTACTCCCACATCATATTTGTCCTTTAGTCTAGATTCTTCAATCTTGTACAATGACCATAGATCGTGGAATGGAGTATATTCTTTCTTCCCATATATACTTGAAGTAAAGTTACCCCACTCCTTGGTAGTGAATATATCAGACATTACTCCTCCCAAATCTTGTAATTGGTCCCAAATTTCAGATATCCTCATAAAGTATGAGGCTATTCCATCTTTCCTAGACATATTCAGCTTGTAGAGTTTTTTCCTTAATGAGATGACTTATCTAGCAGTCCCTATGGAATACAACTCTACCAATTTATCATAGATTTCTTTTAAAGTTTCGAGTCTAGATACATATAGGATGAGGGGATACTTGATGGATTTTATGAGAATCCTTTGAGCCCTAACTTCCCCTTCCATATACTTGGCAAGAGCTTGATAATATTCCTTTCTTGGTTTAGTGATAGAACCTTTGACATGTTCCATAACCTCATTTTCAATGAGATTCAGATCTGTCCTTTTCTTCCATGCAAGATAGTTTGAAGCCCCAACCAATTTGTTTCTTTCCTTACAAAAAGACATTTTGATAGATTCAGATGTGGACATAAATATACTTACTTGATAATATGCTCCTTCTTCTTGTTGCTTCCTTGATGCTAATGATGATATAGAGGATAGAAAATTTATGTTTGATGAAGGTAGTTTTATTCAAGAATGATCCTTGATCCCACATAGAGTGAGATGATGCCACCTTTTGATCTAGCTTCATTTGGATGAAAATTCTTCAAAACACTTTAAATTGAGTAGATGTTGGCATTCTTTTCTTGATGATGATTCCAATACTTCTTTGTATACTTCTTTGATATAGGGTTATGATTATTCCTGTGACTTCAAGATGATCTTTTCTTTGATGCCTTCCTTGAGGTTTGATCCTTGAATGTCCCTTGATAAGATTCCCTTCCTTGACTTAGTCACCTTAGCTTTGATAACTTGTTGAGAAATCTAGGGCATAGAATTTAAGTGATTTTTGTTCTATTAGTAACTGCTTGTGATTTTTTTTAATTCTTTAGATTAGGATCTTCTTTTACTTATATTATTATTGTTCTTCTTCATCAAACAACTACCAATGCATAAACCATAAAGATACAAGATACATAGAATATAGGCTATCATCTAGGGCCAAAACCTCTCCCACTTGAGAAGAAAACTTGAGCAAATTCTTCTTCTTATAGACATTCCAATTGACGAATACCAAGACCAAAACCCTTCACCTATTTTCCACTCCAAGACCAAGGCACAAATTTCCATGATGAGATCCTTAGACAATGATAGACAACTTTTTGCTACTTCCTTTTTCTCGACTCCTCTTCCACTTCAGCCTCCTTTTGCTTCACACCTTCTGCCTCCTTGAATTAGGTCTAAAATCTTATTTCAAAAACCCTAGCTTATGCACAACACCTTATCTTATTCCTTCACTTTCTTTCCTTTGGATAGGGTCTACTTCTAGCTTGACTCGACTTCCTTCTTCTCTTGACTTTCTTCCAACTCAGCTGCCCTATTATGATTGTTATCCTTCTTGGTTCTTTTTGCAAAAAGTATCCTCTGCCTCCTTCGCATGTGTGTCCTAAAACAAACCAAAAAAAGATCCAAGAGATTTCCAAGAAAACTTCGCTCTTCTTTCTATCTTCATGTTGGCTAGGAGGATTTATTTTTCTGACCTTCGCACTTTTGGCTAACTTCAAACCTACACCGAAATTCCTTTTTCTGAAATGAGTCTGAGTGGCCTATTTATAGTTGTTTGCCACCATAATAGTCCAATATGGTTGCAAGATGGGCTGATGCGTTATTTAGTGAAGATATAATTATACTTCTTGAAGCCAACTTTACGAGGATACTTTGCCTGGCCTTGGAGGGCCTTCCTATACATTTAATAACTCATACAAAAGTGTAACATACCCATGAAGGGTCCTTCATACATGAAATAGACTCAAATTTACTTTTATGACTAGATGACAAATACTAAAGCTCACAATGAGAGCCATCACTAAAATGAAATTCCATGCTCATGAAACCCATGAAACAACTATTACAATAATTTTATTTTTCTTCTTTTCATTGATTACATAAAATCATAATTACACATGTCATTATGAAGACTGAACCTAGTTACACTTTTAAATAGGGGGGAGGATTGATCTAGGTGGATATTGTTGGCCACCCACCTATTCCACCTAGACCTCCATTCGTTTTCATCAGTTTCCTTAATTATAGCACAATTTACTATTTTTAGCAGTTTTTTGGGTCCTGAACTTTCGGAGTGGTTTTGACCTCCTAAACAACTTTTTTTCGAGGTCAGTAGCAAACCCATCTAGGCCTATCACAAATCTTACAGTACTCAGGTAGATATTTCTAATGAGGTGTCTTACACACTAAACAAAGATCATATGATCAAGTTATGACCCCCGAGAAGTTTGTTGCCCAACTAACCCCAACGAGGCCCACAAACTCTTGGTGTTCCATCTCCTCGGGTTAGGTTTTTGGTTGTTTAGGGTTTCCATTTGTTGTTCAATAATAAAAAAGCCATTGAGCCTCATTGTAATATAGTTTATAGGCATGTAGTCATCACATCTCTTCTCAGAGACATGCTACCATTGCCTGAGCTAGTTTATTTCCTTCTACTTGTAAGCATCTTTCAGTTCTTTGAGATTAATGAAATGAGAAATTATTTATATTGCATCTATATGTTTATGTTTATATATGTATTATGTTGCGTTCCTTCATAAGTCTAGATCAATCCTCCTCTTCCCAAGTAATGATGTTATCTGTAATTAGCAACAAGAATGGTGTTATGGTGGCTACAAGGAATTAGGACTATCGAAACTCGAATACTACAACTGGAAAGGTTGATGATCCACCTTCCATCTCTACTCAACCTACCTTTGTTCCTCTCTATATAGAGAAACTTCTTGTTGAATTGACTATCAAACCACCTAAAGGGATGATTCATAAGTCAACTTTTGACTCTCGTGTGAGAGCTACACAAATTTACAACATAATTGAGGACCTCACTCAGACTCCTTCAAGCATGTTAGCTCCTAAGGTGTTATATAATTGTCCTTCCCAAAATAAATATATACTAACATCAATTGGAGGATTATACCCTTTGGATTTGAATCTCATTGTATTTAATCATGAGAACAATTCTCCTAAACTTCTGCCTCAGCTAACTTTCATGATTCAAGTTGTCGTTACGAGAAAATCTATCCATCGCATGATCATAGATGAAGGTGCTTCAACTTGCATCATGTCGCTTTCATGTTGGAAAGACATTGGTTCTCCACATCGAAATCAGTCACCATCCACTCTCAAAGCTTTTAACGAGAGAGGATTTAAACCTTAAAAGATCTTGAATTCATTACAAGTAGAGTTAGTTAGAAAAATGGTCTTACTAGAGGCTTAAGTCATTAATGGACCTTTAGATTATAACCTCTTAATGGTTCGAACATGTTTTTATTCCACGGAAACTATGGTCTCAACCTATTTTAGGATGATTTATTTCCCTCACCACGAGGGCATTGTGGCCATAGATCAAATTTCCTTTTTGGACACTTATTCCCAAATCACTAGGAGTATTCCCCTTATAGTTGAAACCCAACAACATTATCAACATGTTCGGATAGGATTTCTTAAATATTCATCCTTAATGGGAAATTTCACGCTCCCTCCTCCCAACATTACCAATCTAGTTTTCGCTATTCATATTATTTCATCTTGTGTTATTCCATTTGATCCTTGGATAGTACCTAATAGCTCCAACAATGATTCATTTGGTGAGCGGTATGTGGTTCAGTTCCATTGAGCTAGAGTATGAAGCTATTTATTTGCCCTGTTCGGAAAATCTTGATACTGATGCCTTAGTAAATTGGGTTGATCATTCCCAAGGTACAGGTTCAAGTTCAGACCCTTTCAATGGAAAATTTTACACTAATAAACGCATGATGGACATCATTATGCCAAATGAAACCCCATGGGATGATAATCATCATCGATCCTCATTTTCTGAAATTCTTAAGAATAATCTTGAAGGCTATTATCCACCCAACATTATTGAGTCATTGCCAGGTTCTATCTCTATTCATGAGGTGAATTCCAAGAAGAATTTATAAAATATTGAGTCCAGGCCCCTCGATATTTCTATCAAACCTAGAGTAGTTGAAAATGTCCATATTGGCGCATCTTGTTCTCCCGATGAGCTTAAGATTTATAAGGGCCTTTTTCAATAATTATGTGATATTTTTTATTGAACATACAAATATATGTCAGGCTTAGATCTAAACATTGTGGTGCATGAGATTAAGACTTATCTAGATGATAACCATGCTTGGAAACGTTTACATTCGGTTCAGCCAAATAAGGTTGTTTCCATTAAAGCAGAACTTGAAAAAAAATTGTGTGTTGGTTTTATATATCCAGTTCCTTTAACGGATTGGGTTTTGAATATTGTCCTCATTATGAAGAAACATGGTATAGTTATAATATGTGTTGATTATAGGGATATAAATTGAGCTTTTCCTAAGGAAATTACCTGGCCCCTTTTATCGACCAAATTGTTGACGATTGTGCCAGAAGAAGAAAAAAATCATTTATGGATAGATTCTTCGGTTATAATCAGATCCACATCCTACCATCAGACCATCACAAGACTGCCTTCATTTGTCGGTGGGGTATTTTTCCATACCGCAAACTTCCTTTTGCTTTAAAGAATGTTGGTGCAACTTTCCAAAGGGAAATGAACTATGATTTCCATGATATTAAGAATATAGTGCAACCCTATTTGGATGATTTTCCTACCCAGTCTAAACACCATGAGGATCATCCAATGCATCTCATAGTGATCTTCCCACAATATCAACATTATAACATACGACTAAATCCACACAAATGTGTCATGTGTCCAATTTGGTCGACTTCTGGTATTTCTAGTATCCAAGAACAGGATCCACATCAATCCTATGAAAGTCTAGGAAATCATTTATTTGTCTTCTCCCTCTTCACTCGTTAAGTTACAACACCTTCAAGGGAAGGCTAACTTTCTATAGATATTCATTCCTAACTATGAAAAACTTATGAAAGGATTTACTCGCTTGTTGAAAAATGGGTTCCCTTCCATTGGGATCACACTTCTCAAAAATATTTTGATGCTTTGAAATATGTGTTAGCTCGAGATTCTTTGCTCTATCCCCCTAACTATCAACGAGACTATTTCCTCTATTTAGCTACAATAGTTACCACAATCGCAATGGTTTTGATACAATAAGATGATATAGCAGATGAACACCCTATATATTACTTGAGTCGAAACTTGATAGAGATTGAAGCTAGGTATTCACACGTCAAAAAGTTTGCTCTAGAAGTTGAGCAATTTTTCCAGATATTTTACCACTGTATCCTACTTTAGAAGACTACCGTAGTTTCTTATTATAACCTAATGACTTACATCCTATCAATTCAATTACTAGGGGGCACATACTCGAAGTGGATAGTTAATCTCCAAGAGTTTTATTTGGAATTTATGAAATCCAAATCTAAGAAATCTCTAGTCTTCATTGAACTAATATGTGACCTTCCCTCCTCTAATTCATAATCAACCACTGATGATTTTATTCCAAATTAAAAAAAAAAAATATATATATATATATATATATATATAATAATATAATATATATATATATAATATATATATATAGATATATATATTGATTGATTCTTTCGATCCATGGTATGAAGATGCCATCATTTATCTCCATAACCAAACTTTCTGGCTTGATACTTCTCATTTCAATCAGTGTTAGATCTGATATCACGCTTGCCAATACATCATAATTGTTGACACTCTTTATCATCGTGGTATTGATTAAATATTTTGATGTTGTCTTACTTATGAGTAGGCCAAGAAAGCCTTGAAAGATTGTCATGCTAGAGCATTTGGCTGACATATGTTTGGTTATGTGACCACCCAAAAAAAATTACGTGTTGGTTATTTTTGGCTGACCATGTTTCGAGATTGTATTCTAGCAGTCCATAAATGTTATGCATGTTATATTTATAATAATAAATATCATGCTCCACCTACTCCTATGCATCCAATTATTGTCATTGGACCTTTTTCCAAATGGGGCGTTGAATTCATTACCTATAATCCTTGTTCGACCCAAGGGGAATGGAAACATTATTGTTGTAGACTATTTTACTAAATGGGATGAAGCAATGCCTAGATTGGACAAAAGTGAAAAAATTGTTGCATTATTTATTTTCAACCATGTTATTGCTAAATTTGGTGTCCCCCATGCCATCGTTACAAACCATGGAAAACATTTTCAAAATTACATGATGTTTGAACTCATTGCCAAGTTGGGCCTTTAACATGATAGCTCAACTCCTTATTACCCACAAGCTAGCAAGAAAGTAGAACCATTAACAAGGTTTTGAAAATGATGCTCCAAAACTTGGTAGGGATTTATAAGACGAATTGGCCAATAATTCATTTTTCCGCTTTATGGGCATACCAAACATCTTTCCAAACAACGAATGGATTCATACCTTTCAGTTTCAGTTGGTGTATGGCCTAGAATACTTTCTCCCAATTGAATGTGATATTCCATCCTTAAAACTAAAAATCAATATTATTCCCACAACTTCCACAGAAAAAGAACGTTTTTTGCATCTAGACCCTCTAGATGAGACCCGACGCGACGTCTCCATAGCTAACAAGGCTTGCAAAAAATATGTCAAAACACACTTTGACCATAATGTTAAACCTCTTGCCTTCTCTAAAGGTGACTTGGTCCTTTCATACGACCAGGAAGCTGACAAATTAGGAGTTGGGAAGCTCGAATTGTTATGATTAGATTCGTATATAGTCAAGTGTGTACTAGCAAAAGGGGCTTATGAATTGGTTGAATTTGATGGAATTACTTTGGTGCAACCCCGAAATGGGTTGTATCTAAAAAAATACAATGCTTAAGATATCTTCTGCATAGTCACCACATACATACTATATAGATTTGCTAGTTTGTTTATAGTGTGAGGTTTCTATTTCCTCTGCTCATGTTGAATTTCATTTGATTTACAGATGTTGATGTTCCCTCAGTTATATGTTGGTTATGCTGATGGCGCTAGCCATAGTACTCAGATATGGTGCTAGCCATAGTACTCAAATCCTTTCTTCTGTAGTGTGGGAAATCTATGCTTTTGTTTATGAGTTAGTGAGTTTACAAGGGATTTGTATCGGTCACTCAACTAATAACATTGTTGAGTATAGCTCAGTGATCGAATTGTTTTCTAATGCAATTTCACGTGGCATTCACCACTTAGTTTTTAGAATTGATTCACAACTTATGGTACAACATTTAAATAATGTTTATTTAGTTAGAAGTTCAACTTTATTACACATGTTTTTAAGGGTTCGCCTCTTAGAACAACATTGATTACATCCAATATAAACATGTTCCTAGGAGTCTTAATACATTAACAGATGCATTAGCCAATTATGTATTGGACAGACATTTTTTGGGTTGTGTTATATTCTTTCCACAACTAACCCACGTAGTGAACCGGGGG
>APFE031286781.1:68396-78996 GCA_000404065.3 Pinus taeda
ATGGTTTTCGGTCCATGGTTTTTGGACGCGATGGTTTTCGGTCCATGGTATTGGATGCTTCGGCATGTATAAATATGTATTGTAACATTGAAAGGAATATAATGAAAAATCAAGCTGGTAGTCTCGGTTCTGAGATCCAGTGGGAAATATTTGTGTATATGTGTTTTATGCGTTATGCTCTCGCATTTTTATTTTTCCTGTGATTTAGAATTAGTGTGCAGGTAATTTCTGTACAGGGTTAAAACCTACAACATTTTCAACACATGTAAATACAAAAACCATAATCATATAGTGTACAAGAGAGTAGAATAAAAGTAGAAAACATTCATGGATAGAAAACTATATATAATGTTTAGTTTTACAAAAATTGTGTCCAAGACACATATGGCCACATGACCTATAATATCAAAACACATGCAGAAAAAATATGGCTATAATATCAAAATACATGCAGAATCCTCTTTCAGTGCTTTTCAGACTCTAAAACATGAAAAGATTGTCAAGCACTTGTCTTTTCGAACTCGTTAAAGTAAATGAAAATACGTCTACTCAATATAAGTTTAACCCTTTTCTGGATTGGTATAGACTATTTACAAAAAGGAATACTTTAGTTGAACATGACTAAAATGTTCTCCTAGGCATTATTTTACTCCTTTTCAAACCCTGGAGACTAAATTTACGAAAGGAGACCTTTGGAGTTTTCTTTTTTGTCTTGTTTTCAAACTCTCTAAACTGAAAAAGGAGTTGAATTACGCCTTTTTTGGACTCCTAAAATTATTAAACAATGACGAACTCGTCAAGCATGACGAGACTAAACCACTCCTTCTCAAGGTTCATAAAAAATACTCAGAAGGATTCGTCCGAAGGATAAACTTATAGATCAAGCATATTTTATCCTCCTTAATCTTGTCAAAAATAAAGAGATATTGGATAGAAATGATGGGGAAATTGAGAAAACAAATAATTTTACATATTAATGGCAGCGAGTCACTCTTGAACATGACACTCTTTCACTTCATCTCTATGATTGTTTTGGGTTGGGGAATATTCTTGCCTCTCTCTTGATTACACCTTCATCCTGGGTCTTTGAGTCAATGTTTCCAACTCCATTTAGTGTTGTCGATATGTTCAATGGAAATTCCACCCTCAATTAACATCTTCTACAATACCTTAATCCTTACTTCATGTCTGCCTCTCCTTAACCAGCTTTGCATCATTACATTTGGTCTCAAATCTTGATGCGTATTTCATTTCATTGATGGGGGATACATTAAATACCTCCTGTGATGGGTCACTTCCTATCAACTTCAACACATCATCCAAAAATTTGACTTAGAAACTCATTTCAGTACCTTTGAGCTTGCATACCTCAATGGCACTTAGTTTCCTTGCTTTCGGCGATAGGTTCTCATTATTGGCCTTCGATCGAAATATTTTTTGTGGTGTTTGACTTCAAATCATTTATTTGCAACACATAGATTGTATTGTGGTACCTTGAGGCCATTATCATTATTGGCGGTTCCTCTTGTATTTGTTCATGGCTTACCACATTGGACGGTAATTAGATGGTGTCTAGCATGTTTTACTTCAACTCACTTATTCACATGGTTAGACTCATACTATCGAGTGAACAAGGTAGAATACCACAGATCTAGCTTCATCCATATGGGTTTTGATTTAGGGATTCATACCATATCACAAAGTATGATGGCTATGATCATTCTAAAGGTCTTCCAAGCATGGTTCCACCATTCCTATCAATGGACGAGACTTTTGGTCATCGTACATGTAATAATGGCTTATAGGTTGAGTATGGGTATGCCTACCTCAACAATGTTATCATGATGAGTATGTATTGTAATAGATGATGATCTAAACCTTTTCTTTATATGGACTTGTCCCAAATTAAATCACTTTGATCCTCAACTACTGCCTCTTACTTTGTACTTTAAGGGGAAATTTGTTACATGTCATTTTGTCGCATTCATTCAAATGGCCTAGAAACTGGATCAATCAAAATCCTTGACACCTTTTCATTATCCCTTTTCAAAGCCTCAAGAATTACTTCTCCAAAAATTCCAATAATTATGGGCTTATCAGCTTAAAAACCCATTTTTTGGGCCCATTGCACCGTGTCTTTTATGCCACCTGCAATGGTTTCATGTTTCATAACTAGGAACTTGCATTGATCATTGCAAGTTTCCTTTGTTGTAAGTGTGATGGTTCTAGAATTTCGAGAAAATAAAAAATAATAATGAATCATCTCTTTCCAAAAGTTGTGAAGGTGGTTTTAGCCATTTACTATTGATTTAGACCTTGAACTCCTATCCTAGAGGTCTTATCTCTTATCCCTAGAACTTATCCTCCCTCATATGTGTATCTAGGTCCTAGATTGGTAAATCCTAAACTACCCCATTTACCTCCCATAGAGTCTGGGTTGGAATTTTTAGACTCTTAGTTATGCCTTGATGTTGTTGCTTTTTACCTAAGCATCCATTACCATCCTTGAGTTAAAATTCAAACCTTGCTTTGTGGCTAAGAAAGGACAAGTTTTGGTGGGAGAAATCTACATTGTCAAGAACCGCAAAAGGATTGTAATCTTCTCCTACATTTCATTAATACAAAAAGCTTTGTTTTCCTATACTTTTGTCTATTAGATGCTTATGTATTTCAATGCCTTCTTGACTCATTGATCATAGATATTAGTTTATGCTATGTATGTCTTGTAGTTACCTTTCTTGTTGTAATTATTTTACAGGTCTCATTTATAGTAATTGGAGTTGGAGCTAAATTTTACAAGCCAAGAGAAGAGGAGGACTTGCGTTGGATTCCAGGTAGGATTTCTCCTACATTTTCTAATTTCTCTAAGGAAAACACAAGTGTTTTATTTCTATTGTTTCTAATTAGACCACTAGATCTAGGGGATTCACTTATGTCCGCATAAGAGAATTTTCCATATAAAAAAGGATAATAATATAACTCCCATGCTTTAGGAATTTGACCCCATTACAAGGAACTAGACTTGTATTGGTTAGTTGGAGTCATCTAAGGGAAGCCTCCCATAGCCTTATTGGTAGGAATTGGGCTTAAAGAGTGGAGAATCAAGCCAATCTTTGGCCTTTGTCATGTCTATGTTGACCTAGTAGGTTGCAAGGATCTTTAACAACCCTACTAAAGGAGTGGTAACAAGTCCATTAATTAATCACACGTGCAAGGAGATTGAAAGAGCACATAAAAAGAGAGAATAATAGTTTTTCCATTAGATTTGGGATGGCTAATGTTGTGATCCAATTGAGTAGCCACATAAGAAAACACTTTAGTCCTTGAAAATTTACAAATGGAAATTATATTTCTATCACTCACAACCATGTTTTAATTTCTTTGTGGCTTCTAAAATATTTATGGGAATGTTGTCACTATTGTACTTGATTAAAAGGATGAGTAAGTGCACCAAAAATGAGCATACTTTGTGAATTGTGTACACCACCACCATGATGACATTCTTCCCTTTATATTTTGGTACACATGATAAAATCAATTGAAACCTCTTCCCAATGTTGACTTGGTATGGATAATGGTTCATGAAGACCACAAGTATTAATAATCTCTTTTTTGCTTGATTGGAAAATCATACACTCCACCACAAAATTTTGAACATCAATATTAAGACCTTTAAAGAGAATATCCTTCTTGATCCTATGATCATTTTTTTAAAATCCTATGTATCCCCTATAGTTTAATTATGTATTTATATGACATAAGGTTTGAGTTGGGAATTTTAAGAGAAATATAGGAAATACTTATACTAAAGTGAAACATTATTCAATATGAATTTATTTGATACACTAGGGTATAATTGTAGTTGTTTAATGAGTTTTCTTGTATTCTAGTCCTACTACCATTATATCATTTCTTCTTCCATCCGATCAACTTCTAGGATTAACACATCACAAAGTACAGACTTGGTTCCTTCTTCTTTCCTTGAAAGTGAATCCACCACTACACTTTCTTTCATTTTTTGCAGATAAGGATCAAATTCATAATCTGACATCTTTGTGACCCATTTTTGTTTCGCTTTTGAAGATAGTTCATTAGGGGAATTTTGAGATCTAAAATGGGCCTCCTAAGAAAAATGTACAATCAAAATTCACTTTATGAGAACCAATCACATTTTAGGGGATGACATCATCCCCAATAGATGAGGTGGCATTACTTGAGTTAAAGGTACTTACTTGTCACATTCTCAATGGTGGATAAAAACTCATGGTTAACCATAGTAGTGCTCCAAGTACTTTTAAATTCATAAACTAAAGTACTCATAATAAAAGTCATTTCACGTTTTTTGAATAAAATGTTATTATTGTCATTTCATATTTTTTTGAAAGAAACAATGCATATCTCTATACAATCTTCATGTCTTTACAATATTTTCAATAAATATTATATTTTCATATTTCATTTATTTATTTTTTTAATTATATATTTCTCATTTTATTTACTATTACAATTTCAAATTAATTATAGTTAATATCTAACATTATATTATACATGGAAATAAAATAATTAAATGTGCCTTGTAATTTTAGGATAAATCAGATTTTATGGCTATTATTATTTGTGTATAATAGAAATAAAGCATATTAAATTATAAATAAAAAAGATATATAAGTTTTTGTGTGATTGTATTGTTTTTTAATTAAATTGATCTTAAAATTTTGCTTAATTTCAAAAATTAATCTTTAATTTATAAATTATTTGATAAACTTCTTACACCAATTTTATGACAATTGTAACCGGTTTATAAATTAATTACATTAAAATATATTACATTTTTATATTTTATTATTTGATTTTATATAGTATATTTATTAATTACCTGTTTATTATTAATTTTAATTAATATAAATTAATTAATGTTATATATACCAGTATGAATTTATGATTTATATTTTATATTTTTGTTTGATTAATTACAAGGACCAATGCACTAGTTGTTCAATTGATTATTGCTTTTTCTTTGAAAAATTTATTCTTTTTTATATCAAATCAATTACAATTTTTTTATTAATTTTATTTTGGTACAACTTCTCAATTAAATTTAACTATGGTTACATGGATTGTGGTGCAAAAAGTGAAATGCAAATTTATAAATATTATTTTATTGGTTTAGCTATTATTTTATTATTTCCTTAGGAGGCCCATTTTAGACCTCAAAATTCCCCTAATGATTGTTCCAACAATTTCTTTAGCCTATCATTATTTGGTTTTACCCCTAAGTATCATGATTTGGTAAGGGAAACATTGCTTGATTACATGCAATATGACCAACATTTCTTTCTCAAAATTATGTTTGAGTAAGTTATTTCCTTTAATTTGGTGGATTTTAAAGGTAGTGGCCTTCCTTCTTGCATCAAAACTACAAATTTGCCATGTCTAAGATAAAATTTCTACACATGACCTTCTTAAGTTTTGAAAGTTGTGGTTTCTTCTTAAATCTAAGAAGCAACATCCCTTTTCAATCATGATGTTAGAACCTTACGCAGTTGCAGCCTTGGTAATATCTAGTCCTTGACTTCAAAGTGTGTTTCACTACAACAATGAATCTGATTATTGCTTCATCATACGTTTTTTATAGCCAACTTGTCCTTCAATAGTTGCAGAATCTCAATATTGAAGCTCGATGTGTTATATATTTCTTGAACCTTCGGTTTCCCTCTTATGAGTGATGTGATGGATGGAGGATTATACTCATAGAGTAACATAAATGAAGAAATTTTAGATGATGTATGGAAGGAAGTGTTATACCACCATTCTACCAAACGTAAACATTTGATCCATTGTTATTATTTATCACATGCAAAGAAATATAGATAACCTTCTATACATTTGTCCACAATATTAGTTTTACCATTATATTAGGAATGATTGGAGTTGTCATCTAATCGAGTACCCACATAAGAAAAAACTTTAGTCCTTGAAAAATTACCAGTGAAAATTGAATATCTACACTGACAATCACATTTGGATTTATGTATAGTTGGTGAACTATTTCTGTGAAATATGTGGCTATTTTACTTGCTTTAAATTGTTGAGAAAGTGCACAAAAATGGGAATACTTTGTGAGTTTAGACATCACCATCATGATGGAATTCTCCCCTTTATATTTTGGTATAAATATGTTAAAATTCATTAAAAGCTCTTCCCAATTTTGACTTGGAAAGGCTAGTGGTTCTAGAAAACAAAACGTCTTAATCATCTCTCTTTTGTTTTATTGGAAAACCATACACTCCACCACAAACTTTTCAACGTTAATATTAAGATCCTTCTAGAGAAATATCCTTCTTGGCCTATGATAAGTTTTCAAAAATCCAAAGTGTCCCCCTATAGGTGAAGTGTGTGATTCAATGAATAACTTTTGTTTAAGTTGGGAATTTTAACATAAATATAGGAAATCCTTATACCAAAGTGAAAAATTCTTCCATATGATGTATTTGATACACTAGGATACTATTGTAGTTGTTTGATGGGTTTCCTTGTATTCTAGTCTTGCTACCATTATATCATGGCTTCTTCCACCTAATCAACATGTAGAATTAACATGAAACAAAGTACAATGTTGTTGCCTTCATTTTTCATTGAAAGTGCATCTACCACTACATTTTATTTCCCTTTTTTGAATATAAGGTTCAAATTCATAACCCAACAACATTGTGACCGATTTTTGCTTCTTTTTTTAATATAGTCGTTATTCTAAATATTTCTTTATACTATCATGATTTTGTTTTACCTATATGTATCATGATTTGGTAAGGGTCTCATTTCTTAATTGCACGCAATATGAACAACATTTCATTCTCATAAATGTGTTTAAGTTCTTTCCTTTAAATCGATAGCTTTTAAAGGTTAGGGGTCTACATTCTTGCATTAAAACTATAAAATTACCATGTCTTAAGGCATCACACTCCAAAATAAAGGTTTTCACAAAGTCCAACATGACTAAGATAGAAGTTCTACACATGAACTTCTTAAGTTTTTGAAAGCTTGGGTTGCTTCTTAACTCCAAATAAAAACATCATTTTTCAATGTTGATGTTAGAACTCAATCCTCTCATTTTCAAAAGGTGATAATGTATTCTTGATCGGGTGCTCAAAAAATAGCTCAACATTTAAAGTTGTCAGATTGGTGTGGAACTTGGACTACCATGTAGTTCTCATCATCTTGAATCCAGCACAACTTGTTTCATGTGAAACGGACTCCATATGCTCCCATAAACATGTTTTGTTCACTTTCCCAAACAGGCAAATTTTTCAAAAAAATTGACAGCCCAGTCAGCAGTCTGTATTGCTGACGTGGCACTAACTAGGTAGGTGTATGTGGAAGTTTGACTTGGTTAATGGTTTTGTCTCCGGTGAATCACAATGTGACAAGTGGCTTCTTTTTATTGGTCAAAATTCCATGTTTTTTATTGATTGGAATGGTGGCCAACCACGAGCTGACACGTGGCATCCCGGGAGGCCACCAAAATTATTATCTAGTATGGTGGAGATAGCTGGGGTCAAACTTGTGACTTCACAACACATAACAAAGCCTCCTACCATTGCGTCATTACCATGATTCTTAATAGACTATGGTGGCAGGTTATATTTAAATTACATGTGTTCATTGTTTGGGGAACAGTCAAGCCCGCGTGGGGGCCAACCCTTCAATACACCACCGCACACGACCACCTCCGAAGGAGGAGTGGGGGGTCAGCCGGAAGGGGTGGGCCATTGGCCTTAGCCCCAGGCACATGGCCCCCCACATGCCCATGATTTTCAGAACATAGGCGTTAGCGGACGTTTAAAGTTTCCAACAATTTCCCCTGGTTTTCGATGAAATAGTCACTTTGTTAGTGTGATTTGGGGTGAAATTGTATGATGGTGCCGGATTTTGGGGAATTTGCAGTGCGATTAGCAGAATATTTGGAAAGGCCATAACTTCTTCATTTTTTGACCAAATGAGGAGTATAAAGAGGCTACACGGGTATTTTTAGGCATTATGGAGCCGTTAGAACATGTTTCTGAGCATTTTGAGCATTGTACACTGATGTATTCACACTTTTAAGCATAATAAAGAGGGATAAACCATTGAAAGTTGGTCCAAGGAGACATAGCCCAAGAGGAGTGAACTCCTTTAACATGTGTTGTTGTGATACTATTTATGGTGATGTTTATGTGTGTTATATGTTGATGTTCATTCATTTGTTTATGTTAATTTGCACATAAAAATTACATAAAAACACTAAAAAACCTATGTTTAAACTTGCAAATAATTCCGTTAATCCTCAAGCACCTTTAATATATTCTAAAAATGAATTTTAGCACAACAAAACTAATTTTCTTAATCAGATCAAGTTTGGTATCAAAGCTCGTGGTTTTATTTGTACAAGAGGGATTTAGCTATTTACAAGTGAATGTCATGCTTACAAGGTTAAAACTCAAGAGAGGAGAAGGGAAGCTGGTTGAAAGCCCTGAAGTTGGGTCAAAGGGGAGGAGGGAAAGGTTTCCACAATCTCCATCACCAGTTCTTCCTCAAGTTACAGTTGAGACTCTAGTGAGCATGTCTCATGAAGGAGAGCCTACAATGACAAAGGATGAGAAGGTCTCCAGGAAGGATTTCTTCGATATGACAAAGATGGTGAAGGTCCTCTATGAAGAGAGGAATATCAAACTACAGGATGAAAGCTCCAAAATTCCCAAAGGAGAAGGTTCTTCAAGAGGAGGAGGTAATGGAAATGGAGGTAAACCTCCACCCTCTCCAAAATCTTATTCATCTTCTTCTTCACAGGCATATTCACCCTCTTCCACTAACACAATCCTTTCTCATAACTCATCAACATACCTCAAAAGGAACTGGTAAATCACCCTTGTCAAAACTTGATGTTAAATTTAAACTACCCATGTATAATGGTGAAGTGAATGCAGAGAAGCTTGATAATTGGATTCGTCAGTTGGAGGTCTATTATAGAATTCAAAATATTCAAGAGGCTGACATAAAGATTCAGTTAGCTTCCTTGAGGATGGAGGGTGCAGCACTAGTATGGTGGGAATCAAAGACACAAGAAGAGATAAAAAAACACGTAAGATCTCAATTTCTTGGTTTGATTTCGTTGCTGCAATTAAAAGACAATTCTACCCTCTAGCTTATATGCAAAAATCCATCATGAATTGGAAGAACTTTAGACAACTTAAAGGTCAAAATGTGTAATATAACACCCAAGAATTCAGAAAAAGGTCTCTAATGTTAGTTCTAGATTTGCAACCACAAGGCACATTGCTGAAGTACATAGGGGGATTACATAGTTACCTTAGGCATACTATCCTTATGTTTAATCCCAATAATCTAGATGAGGTGTGTGTACAATACACTCATCTTGAGGCAAGAGGGAAAAACACTCCAGAAGAGGGTAGTAAAAATCTATTTAAGGGTAAAGGAAAAGAAAAGGATTTCAAAGGGAAGGGAAATAAAAACACATCTATCAAGAAGGAAGGTGAGAAATTAACATGCAAGCATTGTTCCAAAGAGGATCACGATGAATCTCATTGTTGGAAGCTTCATCCCAAAATTAAACCAAAGAAATTCAACAACAAGGGAAAAAAGACAACTGCAACAACTCAATAGGATTTGGGATCCAATTTGGGTACTGAAACTAAAATTATAGCCATGGGTATAAAGGGAAAATAATCCATTGCTAGCACTAGTACTTCAAATTCTCACAATGAAACTCAAAATGAAAAGAAGAGGATAGAACTTTTTCACATAAGGGTGATCTCAAAACATAGCAAAATTGATACACTTTTCGACAGTGGCATTCAAACCAATCTTCTCTCCGAAAACATTGTCAAAAGTTTAAACTTGGAAACCATTCCACATCATAAGCCATATCCACTTGGATGGGTGTGTGACAATGCATAATTGTAGGTAACTAGAAAGTGTAAACTGAAATTCGCCATTATTGCAAATTTCATAGATGAAGTGGAGCTTGATGTTGTGCCATTAGACATATGAGGTATAGTTTTGGGAAGGCCGTATCTATATGACAGAAAATATATCTTCCATAGACATGAAAACAAATACCATATGTTCAAATATGGAGTAGAATATATTGTGAGAGCTCATAACAAGAAACTAAATCTTTCACCTGTTAGTGCGGTGTAGATGAAAACACTTGTGAATTCAAGAAAAACTTTTATGCTTCTAATGATCAAACCCAAGAATGTGTAGGTTTTAACCCTCTACAGAAATTACCTGCATATGAATTCTAAAACAAAGAAAATAAACAATGCGAGAGCATAACACATAAAACACATATACACAGATATTTTCCCCTGGATCCCAAAACCGGGACTACCATCTTGAATTTTTCATTATTTTCCTTTCAATGTTACAATACATATTTATACATGTTGAAGCATGCAATACCATGGACCGAAAACCATCGCATCCAAAACCATGGACCAAAAACCATAGGTAGGTTCACCCAACCTAATATAGGGTCCAAAAAAAAAATTCCTGGGGCGCTGCCCTGGACCCCGTAGAGGGGGGCTACCTGCCCCCTTCA
>APFE031286781.1:80340-94046 GCA_000404065.3 Pinus taeda
TTCAAATAGTTGAACGAAGTAATTGATAAAACAATATTACACTTCTCTTTTTATATTACTGATACATGCATGATGGAGAGAATAGCAAACTGTAAACATCCAATAGTGGAAAGTATAAAATCTACTGTTAAAACACATTCACATATTCAATAATAGCAAAAATGACCAAACACCAATTCACATAAAAGGAATAAATTCAGACATAGATAATAGTACCGTATGAGCTGTGAATTATTCCCTACGCCAATCGCAATTTGAATTCCTTCTTCCGATTCAGAAATACTTTTAGATAAAGGCAATAGTGCACATTCACATCAAATCTTCGTTATCAAAATTTGGAAAGATTGGTCCAGTTTTCATAAAAGAATATGACTGAAGTATAGTAGTGCAACTTCAGGCTTAAGTTATATACAAAAACTTACGACCCTTTCTAAATACATGAAAGGGTCTATAAATACTAAACTAAGCTAACAAACTACAAAATTAAAATGCTACTAAATTGGTATATTCCAATCTTAAATGTCTCTCCCACAGTGATCTGGTAATCGGCAGCAATGATTCATCCTTCTGGTTGTTTGCCCTTTGTCCTGAGTTGGCATATTGCCCGCATTGGCTCCACTTCTTCAGGGCGGCTGAGACGAGAATTGATTTGAGCAGCATAGGTGGCATCATGTATATCGGGAATGATACACCCGATTGCATCCATTAGGCATTTGAGGGTGGCTCTCTGGCTGTATGGTTTTACTAGGAATAACCAATAGGTGTCCCAAGTTAAACACCTAATTCCTAAGATCAATTTTCCATTATTTTCTAGTTCTTGGTTACATGCCTGCTCCAATGTCTTGGCTAATAATAGTTTACCTGGTGTACATTGAGAAATCATGTTAGATAAATAGAGAGTATTATTGATCAAGTCAATTAAATTGCTCGTAGATAACTTGCATCTAGAAACAGCTCTCTCTGCTTTCATTAATAGGGACTACCACTCCATGAATAGGATTTCCTTATGGGATTCTAAAATTTTGGGCAAGTTTGCCGCCTATCCCTCATTAGAGTCCTGCCAAGTAAGAAAATCTGTCAAAGTGTCATCAGCTTGCTCTAAATCCTGCCTGGCATCAACTAAATTATCTATTATAGATGTTGTTATGTCGCACAAAGGTTCAACTTGGGCAATTTCATGACACAACAATCTTATTTGTGTTATTAATGCCTTGTTAATCTGCATTGCCTCTGCTCTGAACTCGGCAGGCTAGGGAAGACTCTTAAACCTCTCTACTTGAGCTGATAATTAAGCAATTTGCCCATCTTTTGTCTTTGCCATATGTTCATTCATCACCTTCAACTTTGATAAGGCCTCGGATAATTCCTTCTGTCTCTAAATCGCTCCCCAATCGATCCTCTACTTCTCTTCATGCAACCGTTTGTTGAGCTGGTTATTTAACTGTTGCTGCATGGACAATTGCTGTTATAGCTGTTCTGACTTATGTTGCTCCTCCAATAGCTGTGCTTGTAATGAAGCAATCACTTGATCCTTTTCTTTCAACAAATTGCTTACCTCTGATGCCTTATCCATGGTGGCTGCCAAATAGGCACCAACATATTGAGATAACTTTGTTAGGTCATCAGAGGGGTCGAATTCTTCCCTACATACCACATTGGCTATTATTGTTTGTTCAGGGAACAGAGAAGGTTGAACAACCCTTCTCCTTTTCCACGGCCGCTTTATTACAGCCCTGTGTTTTGGGCTATAGAAAACATCCAGTGGAGGAATGTCCTCCACCTGCAAAATAATTTGATCGAAAGGATTCTTCGGAATTATTTCTACTACTGTAGTTGGGGTAGACCGTTGGTTCCTTTGCTTGGAACCTCCATTGATGCTGTATCTTGTGCATCGGTAGCTTTGGATGTTTCGACATCCATTGAGCTCTCAAGATTGCCTATAATTGTATTAAATTATTGCCATTCCTCGAGCAATCTTGGGTCCACTTGAGTATCAACACTCACCTCCTTGCTGCTCTGCTCCTGCTGCCTTTTATGTTCTTCCTCCCGTATTCTCTCCTGCTCTTTCTTTTCTACTTCCTCTCTATCTTTCCTTTGTCCCTCTTGTTTTTCCTCTGTGCCTCTTCCTGTTCTAACCTCAGAGTTCCTCCTACTCTCTTCTTTGGAATTCTTCAAAGATTTCGGATGTAAAAGGAGGTTCGCTGGTAAGCTACTGCTCAGGCTCACTTGACTGTATCATCGAGGTAGTAGCTAACAAATCTAGAGGCAGAGTTTGCAACCTCTGCTCTCTAAGTTTATTAAATTCTACTAACATGTCATCACGGTATCTCATTCTAGCTAGCTGCTACACCTGGAAGATTGACTCGGCGGAGGAGAACAAGTCATCAAACTCATCTTCCTTATGTTCAAATTTAGTAAGCTTGGCTTGATCTAGAGCATTATAGATGACTTTCTTCGGGTCGAAACGTCTATTAGGCAGAGTGGCGAGACTTAGGATGTTAATTTTTTCTGCCTCTTTCTCTGCATGTTTATAATCATGCAGAGTATAGACGCCACACCTAAGAGGAAAAGGAGGCCAAACTTGCTTCTTTGAATTTCTGAGAGTTTTCGTGGCTAATGCAGTTGTAAGCTGATATGCTATTTCGCGAGCTAATAGCTTATCTGGTATGTACAAGGGGAGGACATGAGACCTGGCATGACTGCCAAAAACTCTTACACAAGTGAATCTTTATTCTCCAAACCAGGTTCCTAAGGCTGTCAAGTAAATCTCAGCCTGAGAGGAGATCTTAGGGGCAGGTTTATCAAAAATTGCATAGTAAATAGGTAGCATGAATCCATTCCAGACTTGGTATAAATGATGTTTATAATGAGCTTTCCATAATTTCTGGTGGTAGATATGAATAGGCATAAGGTCCTGTGGAGTCCATCTCCACCCTAACACAGGAAACTCGGAATTGAAATAGAGGGTATCCAAAATATAGGCACTAAAATAAAATGGAGGGATGAACCTATCAGTAACACGGGATTTGTTTCTGAATTCAAGAATAGTCGTAGCCAACTTATCCGATAATATAGTCCCCCAATCCATGATTTCACTATTACATGCCGCTTCCATCAAAGGTACCATCTCTATGGAAAATTTTGAAGAATCATGCAATCCCCACAATCGACACATCATGACTCCAGCATAACAATAAGGAGAGCATAAGGAATCGACGGAGTACTTACCCGAAGACTCATGTTTGTGTTTCATCGGGTTCTATCTCCATTCTCGTATAGGCCCCGACTCAGTTTCATTCTCATCTCGAAACTTCTCCAGAAAGCATTGGGCTGAAATAAACCGAATACTCTCCCATCAACAGTGCAGAATGTTCTGTCCGTAATTGGAATTTCTTCAATTGCCCATCTCACCACATCCATATACAGAAGAATTTTCTCTCGAGCCGCTATCATGTGTAAGTAGGAATCAACCAAATCTTTTAAAGTAGCATCATATTTCTGGCTTGAACCTACTGTAGCTCGTATCGATGTTTGCTGAGGTTCCTCGGCTTCAACCAGGTTGTAAATGTTCTTCCAAGTAGTACTACCAAGGCCGAGACATGTGGTATCTGAGATTAATCCCTTCTTGCTTGGTCCCGGATCAGTGGCATGTTGTCCTGTTACCATAGAAGCCGCAGGCGTTCCAGACTTCTTAGATTTCTTTCCCATCGTTACTGCGGAAAAACTCTGCGCAAGAGAAAAATAAATGTAATGTAGAGAATAGATGGCGAAAACCAAGTATGAGGAAATTATGTCAATCAATGAGTAATGGAAGATTTATCATAAGGCTCCCGCAGATACAATCTCTGAAAGGATTTAGGCATAATTGATCATTAATCGGCCGTTAAAACCTGTCAATCATTTAAATGCTCATTATATCCTTTATTTGTCGAATAATGGTTTAAGCGTGGATTTGATTTTTTGGCGGTTGGATGCGAGTGAATCTCTATCGGGAAGAGAAAAGGCTTTCAATGATAATTAATATAATATAGCGAAATCATATCAATCCTTTTCGAAAGTCGCATTTGGGTTCATCACAATCGGCAATCGGAGGAAGCCTTGGGCAATTTATTTAAGCATTATGGAATCCCCGATCACCGATAGCGATATCGCTTGACTCGCATCGGGAGTTTGAAGGAGGAGAGTTCGTTATATTCACATCGCATTCCCCGATTGCCAATTGCGATATCGCATCGGAGCAAAGGGGAGGGGCCTTTTATTATTTGTTTTCCCGATATCCGTTGGCTACTCGCTCTTATCGCATCGGGGAAAATCAATGGGTCATGGTTATGCATCCTTTGTTGTTGCGATATGCGATCTTGCGATCGCTTTATCGCAATAATAAAGAATTATTCGTTTTATTTTTAAGACCGATTATTTCAAAAGGTTTTAAGATGTTTTGTTTATTTCCGAACCTTTAGAAGAGTGATGGATTAATACCAATTTAATCTAAAAGGGACCCATTTCAAATTATAATTTTCTAAAGTAAGATTTTTTGAAATGGGGGGTTGTTGTATAGCACAACAATTGGCGATTCGCTGGAAGAAACAGTTATCTCTGAAAAATTTATTGGAATTTTTGAACTTTCTTTACATAGATACCTTATCAAAAAGGAAAGTTCTAATATAACTAAGTATACACACATTCTGAATATAATAAAGGCATTTTTTTGCTAATTCTTTCTCTTGTTAAAACTAAATACATTCTAAGTTTTGAATTGACCTTTATTGGTTGATAATGATAAAACAAAACACTTTTCCAACTTAGCCTTTTTAGTTGACTCCTTTGTCACAGGTAGAGCCTCTGGTGCCAGCAAACGTTCATAGTTTCGACAGGGATACCTTTTAACCATTTGATTGTTCACGACCCCTTCCATCTCAGAGTATGATTAAAAGAATGAATTCAAAACATGTTTTTCATATTTTGTATTTCTTTTCTTTTCCATTTTTTGTAAGATAAAAATCCATTGTCCTGGTTTGGTTGCCAGCTGATTTGACAATGCCATTCACTGGTTGTAATCTAATCGAACAAGCTGGCTCGTGATGAGACCCCTTGTCTTATGCTTATAAGCCATTACCCTGTTTTGGTATGCAGTGTTGGTAATGTCGGTCAGATTATTTCCCAATGATCATGGTAAGCAAGCTTGCAATAAGACCCCTTATCTTTATATCAGATATTTTAGAATTACACTCTGAGTAATCATATACTTGAATGAATGGGATGAACAATTAAGAAAAAATGGATGACAAGGTAAGAGTTGAGGATGCTAAGATTAAATCAGTCTCTATTTTGATATTGGTAACCCTTGTGTGGCCAATTCGAAAAAATTAAAATGATTTACAGTAGTTCTAAATCTCGAGAGGATTTTCACAAAAATAAAATGGGGTTTTCAGAATGTTAATATACCTAATTTCCTAGAAATTGTCCCTTTTGTTTAAGATTTCTATTTTACAAAAGTAAATATTAAAAGTACTTTTTCCGAGCAACATTTCAATATAGAAAAGGCCAATAGAAGCTATTTTACAACTTTATTTCCTAATGGTTCTAAAAATTGCAAATCCTACTGAATTTAAAAGAGAAGGGGTTGCCTCCTCAATTGAAGAATTTCTTTAAGATGAGGCCATTAACAGAAAGAGAGTCCCTCTTTCCTGATAGATATTGTAATATGAATGTTGAATGGCCTACCTTCTCACTGATCTGAAATGGTCCAAGCCACATCTTTTGGAATTTGGTGTGTTTACCTTTATCCTCATGTGCTTTGTCCTATTTTAGAACTAGATCACCAACCTGCAACTATTTAGGACTAGACGAAGCTGAATCAAATGATAACTTGATTACCTGCTGATGTTTATCATGAGTAATTTTGGCTTTTTCTCTCTCTTCTTCTAATTTTAAAATTTGATCATGTCTGAGTTGGATAGAAGAAGAGGGTCTTTCTTCAATAAACTCAACTAGGGCTAGAGAAGGAAGCGCTAAATTGGTCGGTAGTACTGCTTCTTTCCCGTAGACAAGGTTGAATGTGGAAGTACCTATAGAGGCCTTTTGCGTTATTCTATCAGCCCATAGTGCGAATACTAAAGATTTGTGCCAATTTTTATGATTTTATTCGATAGTTCGCTTAATGATTTTGAGTAGATTTTTATTGGTAGATTCTGCCAGACCATTACCCTGGGGATAGTAATTTTCAGAATATTTCAATTTAAATCCTCTTTTGATAACAAACTCAAACATGGCATTTCCAGAGAAATAAGATGCATTATCAAAAACAAGATCATTTGGGACACCAAACCTGGTAATGATGAATTGGTCTATGAATTCTATAATTCCTTCATATTTTGTTGTCTTTAATGGAATTGCTTCAACCCACTTAGTAAAGTAATCAGTAGCAGTAAGGATATACTTATGTTGTTTGGAGGATTATGGAGTTATCTCCCCAATGATGTCTAGTCCCCATTTTTCAAAAGGTTGATTGATATTAACTAGTTGCAAAGGAAAAGTTGGTTTCCTTTGTCTTCCACTGGAGTCTTGACAACTTCGGCATTTCCTTACATACTCATGGGTGTCTCTGAATAAGGTGGGCTAGTAATATCCAGCATGGATGATTTTATGAGTTGTTGTGTCAGCTCCAAAATGTCCTCAAGCTGGTCCATCATGTAGCTCCTGCAAAACCTTTTGTGCTTCAGGTTTCTTTAGGCATCTTAATAAAAATGCATCATAATTTTGCCTAAAAAGCACATCATCAATGATAACGAAGTTTTTTGACTTTAATCTAATAGCCCATTTGTTTTTATAAGAAAGATTAGGTGGTGCATGCCCATTTTTCAAGTAAAAGATTAAATCTGCATATTGAGATTCAGAATCGGTAATACTTATCTCGTTGATTTCTTCAATATGATCTGTATCACCTGATTCCGGAATGTTGGATGCTCCTACTAATAACCTGCAAAAACCTTGGCCTCTAACAATCTTTGCTGGCTTGATTTCCAAGTCATAATCTTGAAGTGTTGTAACCCAATTTGCCCTTTTTTCACCTAATTCTCTTTGGATCAGTAATTGCCTTACTGCAGAAAAAGGAACTATTACTTTTGTATGGGCTTTTAGAAGGAAGGGTCTGTAGTGTTTAATGGCTTTATCCACAGCAAAGGCTTGTTTTTCAACTTCGGAGTGATTTAGTTCTGCACCCTGAAAAATTGAACTAAAGAATGAAATCGGTGCTTCCAAGTTGTGATCATTGATCTGAGTAAGTATCGCTGCATAAGATAAGTTGGACGCGATAGTGTACAATGTGAAATGATTAGAAAAATTGGGAGTGTTTAAAGCGGGGGCATTGATTATCGATTGCTTGATTAAATCAAATGCTTCTTTTTCCACAGACCCCCATCTAAACACTGAATTCTTTTTTAATCATGGTTTGTAATGGTAAAATGATATGAGAAAAATCGGGAACAAATCTTTTGACAAACTTGATATGACCTAAAAATGACTGCATAGGTTTTTTGTTATGAGGAAATGGGATTTCAGAAATTTCTTTAATCCTGTCGGGATCAATATAAATACCATCTCTGGAAACAATAAGGCCCAAGAGCTTTCCTTGATTTAGACCAAAGAAGGATTTTTTGGGATTAAGTGAAATACCATACCTTCTACAGCGTCAAAGATTTGATTCAAATCATGTAAATGGTTGGATCTCTTTTTAGAAAATATAGTAATATCTTCTAAATAGACGACTACTGTTTTGTTGATCAATCCTTTGAAGGCTATATCCATTGCTCTTTGAATGTAGCTCCTGCGTTAATAAGTCCAAAAGGCATTTTCTGATAGGCGTAAGTTCCCCATTTTGTTCTTAAAGTAGTTTTGAGTCTGTCATCAGGATGGACCAGAACTTGTTTGTACCCTGAAAAACCGTCTAGAAAGGACATTAGCTCAGAACCTGCTACTGAATGGAGTATTTGCTCCATGGTAGGTAATGGGAAATTATCTTTCTGACTTGCCTTATTCAGATTTCTGAAATCTATACAAATCCTGATGTCACCATTTTTCTTCCTAATAGGCACCATGTTGGAGACCCAGTTTGAGTGCCGAACAGGAAAAATAATCTTTGCTTTGAAGAGTTTATTGAGTTCTGATTTTATCTGACTCTCTAAGTTTGGATGTATTTTCCTCAATTTTTGTTGAACTAGTTTTTGTTCAGGTAGCATTGGAATGGTATGTTGTATGATTGTTGTATCATATGTTTTTAAATCATCATACTTCCAAGCAAAGACATGTTTATTTTTCCTTAATAATCTAATAAATGTTGTTCTTTCTTGTTCAGAAAGTCCTAATCCTAAATTGATATTTTGAGGGTTCTGCTCAATACCAAGATTTATCAATTCAAATCTTAAGGTAGAACTTTGGAGTTTTGAATTGGTTACATGTTTGAACCTGTCTTTAATGTCATAGAGATATTCAAGTTTAACCACAGGTCTTGGTATGGAGTTTTCCTCATGCTTTTCTTTCATCTGAAGATCATGATCACTTTCATCAATGATCTGATCGTTGTAGGATTTGTCGGAAGTTAAGAAATGTAGAATGTCTTCATCGTGGTTGAATACTTTCCAATTGGTGATATTGTCGGGAATTGATGGCCTAAAGATCAACTCTACTGAAAATCTATCTAGACTAAAATCTTCAGAAGGCAGGAGTTTAAAAGCAACATTGGCCAAAAGGTCAGCTGCTGCATTCTGGGATCTGGGAATAGGTGAAATATTGAATGCTAAGAAATGAGATAAAAGTTCCTGGACTAAAGACTGGTAGTGTTTGAGGTCATTAGAGAGACAATGGATTGTATTTCAAACTTGTTTTATAACAATCTCTAAATCGCCAAACACTTTTAAATATTGAACTTTCAAGCTGATAGCTTTGTATAATCCTTGCACCAAGGCCTCATACTCAGTTGTATTATTCGTGCATTCAAATTCTAATCTATAAGAAAGCATTGTTTTTTCTCCCTCGGGGCTGACTAAAATACACCCTGCTCCTGACCCTTCACTAGTTTTTGAACCGTCAAAATATAAAGACCAAAATAAAGAATTATCGACATTTTTATTTACAAAATTCTCAGTAACATTAACACATCTTGATCTGTCAATTTGTGAAAAAAATTTGATTTGTGATGTGAAATTGTTTACTGAGAAAGGAGATGGTTGGGCAATATAATTGCCAAAGAATGATTCAGAAGAATAGTGTCCCAAAATGTTGTTGTTAAATGCAACTGGTTGATTCTCTTATTCGAACTCTGTAACAATATGGGTCATGTGTTTCTCCTGATTGATTTTTATTTGATTTGGCTTTCCTTTGTAGGGCAGCCACATATGGGACCAATCGGTAGAAATATACCCATGGAGCTTTTCAGACCAATCCCTACTCAAGATTAAACCATAAAACTCAGGTATATCAGCGATTAAGATATCAATTCTCTGAACCACTCATGGATCAATCGATAACCTGATTGTAACAGAGTTTATTTCCCCTAAAACCTGGACTTTGGTTCTATCTAACTGCACAATGTGAATTGAGGACTTTTGGGGTTCTATGTTCAGTTTAGAACAAACTGAAGCTGGCATTATATTGGATGATGCCCTAGAGTCAATCAAGCAGTTATGTAGATTTCGATTGTAGATTTTGTACGTTAAGAGGAAAGGAGGGGTATGGTAATTTGATCTGTCTCCAATTAGAATTGTATCAGTTGCCTCAACTCTACCAGAAGGTGGTTGTCCTGAATCACTTGCGGCTTTAGTACTGGGAAGAGGCGAAGAAGGAACTGCATTAAGTTCTTTGAGAAGCAATTTTTGTTGATGTTTTAATTTGTTGAGTTCAAACATGGTGATGTTTGCCTTAGTCTTTTTCATATCATCAACAATATTGTAATCCATTGAATCCGATACTACCAACGTCTTAGATGATGTAGGTATATTGGAGGATGATGGTTGATTTTGAGGTACTGTTGCAGCTGGCTTCCTTGTGGGTACCTTTTCCTTTGTAGTATTGGTACCTGCACTCCTTTTCTTTGAACTTTCCTGGACAGTTTCAGGGGCACTTTTGCTCCTGGTAGTCACAGGAAAGGCTTCTTGTTCAGTTTCAGTATCGGAGTTAGGCAATATGAAGTCCCACATTCCATGGCATTCAACAACTTCCTCTTCTTCTAATTCGTCGGATGGTGAAATTGTTTCTTCTTCTTCTTCTTCCTCAGGATCTGAATCTACATTGGATATAACATTTGGAGGCTTTGACTCAGGTTTCTTAAAATTCCTATAAGGCTTCTTTGTTGAGGTCTCTGCTACTTGCTTTTTAATTTCAACCATTTCATTTGACATTGTTTTGAGGACTTTTTGAAGGCCCTCCATATCGTATGGATCTTTGGTGATTTTCTTCTTTGAATCATCCTTGAAAGACACTTTTTTGGATTTCCTGTCCTCGAGAGCAGCTTTCTTTTCCAAATCGATTATACGTTTTTCGACAGCGAGGGCTTATTTCATGTTTTCGGCCAATGTAGGTTTTCCATCCCTATCTACAAAAATGGCTATATTTGAAGGTAAGGCTGCAATGTACCACTCGCTTCTAATTTGTTCACTTGGCTTGGAATCGGTAGGGATTTTATTCAAGAGTTTGTTAAATCGGGAGTTAAACTCCTTAATTGGTTCTCTTGACTCGATCCTTAGATTCGAAAGGTCATTAATGAGTGTGGCCAAGGATCTATCATCACCGTATTTGGTAAGAAACTGTTCCTAAAAGATATTCCAACTGGTAATGGATCCAGAGGGCAAGGAAAAATACCAAGACCCAGCTGATCCTTGTAATGTGTAGGGGAAAAGTCTAACTACAACATCTTCTTCTGTTACTCCCTTCAAATTAACTGACAACATGAAATTATTGATGTGTTCCTCAGCTAATGTTCCAGCATCTGGATTAAACTTTGGTAACCATTTCTCAGGATAATCAGGTAACGGATGTAAAGGCATAGGCATAGTGACTGCACCAGGACTTCTCCATGGGGTCTGAGCCATTTTGGGAGTACCGACAATTTCCTGTGGTGTTCCAGGTGATTGGGGAGGAGGTGGAAATGAAGACTGAAAAGATTGTGATGTTGAAGGTGAAGTCCCCTAGTGAACAATAATATGTAATGGTGAAGTGGGTGTTTGACTTCACACTGGAGATGATGAGATGGAAGATGATGGAGAAAAGGTTTCACTACTAGAACCTTCAGTGTTATTTTTAATCCTTTTCCTTTGGGGCAAAGGCAACTCAGGTGGTTCAATACCGAGTTTTTCGCTTTGAAGTCTGGTGAGATGATGAGGTAGGCAGAATTGCGAAGTCTGACTGCCTTGTGATACTTTAGATCTAGGAGGTGAAATGGAGAAGCCTTGAAGTTTCTGGATGATAGACTGAACTTCAGGGGACTCCGGACTTAAACATTCTGAAGTATGATGGGTTTGAGCAGTGGTAGTTGATCCTTCTTCTTCTCGTTTGGATACTGGTATTTTAGAGTGCAAACGAGAGGTCCGAGGAGAAGTGGAGGGTGATTTACTCTGTGAATGGTCTGTAGGTTTTGAATTACTCGCCATTCATAGTGGATGGCCCTCCTTCTAGTGCCAGAAATGTTGATGCCTCGAAAATCATTACATCAACATCGGGGGATAACCACCCGGTCCGGACCTTAATACAGCTCCTTTTCCGTTTGGGATGGTGCCTCTGACTGGATATAATGGGACCAATTTCCCAGTAATGAATAAAAGGGGGTGAATGAATGATTGGTTTTCTAATAAGTGATAATAAATGGAGGACTTATTCTATGAACAAAAATGTAAATGACTATTTTATCCCGGGAAGCTTCTATTCTTTAAGTGCAACGTTTAATAATTTGTGTTTGTTGATAGGCATATAGATGACATTATGCAATAAACAAAGACATTAATTTAAATGATAATTGCTTCGTTCAAATAGTTGAACGAAGTAATTGATAAAACAATATTACACTTCTCTTTTATATTACCAATACATGCATGATTGAAAGAGTAGCAAACTGTAAACATCCAATAGTGGAAAGTATAAAGCTTACTATTTAAAACACATTCACATATTCAATAATAGCAAAAATGACCAAACAACAATTCACATAAAGGAATAAGTTTAGACATAGATAATAGTACCATATGAGCTACGAATTATTCCCTACGCCAATCGCAATTTGAATTCCTTCTTCCGATTCATAAATACTTTTAAATAAAGGCAATAGTGCACATTCACATCAAAGCTTCATTATCAAAATTTGGAAAGATTGGTCCAGTCTTCATAAAAGAATATGCCTGAAGTACAGTAGTGCAACTTCAGGCTTAAGTCATATACAAAAATTTACGACCCTTTCTAAATACATGAAAGGGTCTATAAATACTAAACTAAGCTAACAAACTACAAAATTAAAATGCTACTAAATTGGTATAATCTGATCTTAAATATCTCTCCCACAGTGATCTGGTAATTGGCAGCGATGATTCATCCTTCTGGCTGTTTGCCCTTTGTCCTGAGTTGGCATATCGCCAGCATTGGCTCCACTTCTTGAGGGTGGCTGAGGCGAGAATTGATTTGAGCAGCATAGGTGGCATCATGTATATCGGGAATGATACACCCGATTGCATCCGTCAGGAATTTGAGGGCGGCTCTCTGACTGTATGGTTTTACTAGGAACAACCAATAGGTGTCCCAAGTTAAACTTTTAATCCCTGAGATTAATCTCCCATTCTTTTCTAGCTCTTGGTTACATGACTGCTCCAATGTCTTGGCCGATAATAGTTTACCTGGTGTACATTGAGAAATCATGTTAGATAAATAGAGAGTATTATTGATCAAGTCAATTAAATTGCTCGTAGATAACTTGCATCTGGAAACAGTTCTCTCTACTTTCATTAATTGGGACTGCCACTCTGTGAATAGGATTTCCTTATGGGATTCTAAGATTTTGGGCAAGTTTGCCGCCTGTCCCTCATTAAAGTCCTGCCAAGTAAGAAAATCTGTCAAAGTTTCTTCGGCTTGCTCTAAATCCTATCTGGCAACAACTGACTTATCTATTATAGATGTTGTTATGTCGCATAAAGGTTCAACTTGGGTGATTTCATGACATAACAAACTTATTTGTGTTATTAATGCCTTGTTAATTTGCATTGCCTCTGCTCTGAACTCGGCAGGCTGGGGAAGACTCTTGAACCTTTCTACTTGAGCTGATAATTGAGCAATTTTCTCATCTTTTGTCTTTTCCATCTGTTCATTCATCGCCTTAAACTTTGATAATGCCTCGGATAATTCCTTCTATCTCTGGATTGCTCCTGAATCGATCCTCTGCTTCTCTTCATGCAACTGTTTGTTTAGCTGGTTGTTTAACTGTTGCTGTGTGGACAGTTGCTGTTGTAGTTGTTCTGACTTCTGCTACTCTTCCAATAGTTGTGCTTGTAATGAAGCGATCGCTTGATCCTTTTCTTTCAACAAATTGCTTACCTTCAATGCCTTATCCACGGTGGCTGCTGTTAGTGTCGGTCTTGAGCCCTCCATCGGTGATCAAAAGCTCTTTGCATGTGCATAGGTAGGTGTCTCATCAGTATCAGTTTTGCATCCCGTTAGGCATGCCATAAAACTGA
>APFE031286786.1:0-38870 GCA_000404065.3 Pinus taeda
ATATCCCAATAACCCACGTTTTGAAACAATGAAATGTATCATTTACGCTGGTTTATCGGATATAGAAGCAAAGTTAGTGGCATGAGATCATAATTCAGATAATGAATATAGAATGTCTATGACTTTCATCCAAAAAGTTAGATTTATTCATAGTGAATTTCAAGAAAAATGTGGTGGGGATAGGATAAATGTTACTGCAGATTTCCAAAGGGAATGTTATATGGAAATAGGCTATCAAATTGAAGAGAATCCCAATTCAAAAGGTGGAAAATGTAACCTTCTTAGTGACATATTCAGAGGTGTTGATAAAATTTTCCAATTGGCATTTAGAACTGGAGATGTTTGGAACTTGATTGATGAGATTTTTAGCATGTGGGAAAACATTGGCATTAAAATCCAGAAGGCTAAAAAGTCTAAGCCATTGATATTTGGCGGCAGTAAATTAGGTCCTGACTTGAAGCAACTTCCAGAAGATATGACTATCACACCTTGGAGAGCAATGTAAGGAGTGAAAGATGAAAAAATTGTCAAAACAATATTATCTCGTGTGAAGTTAGAAGAATTATCATTGGAGGAAATGTCTGTGGAATTTCAAAAGTAAGTTTGTTGAATTATTTTTATTTATTTCTAGATTATAATTTTCTTTTAAATAAAACATGTTGTTCTTGGTAGTATTTGTTATTACATATCATTATATTGACTTTTTGTTACTTTATCTATGTAGTCACAAAGTTTACATGAAAATTCAAGAACAAATGGTTAGATTGTTGAATGAAGATAGTTGGGATGATGTCATACACAACTATCCAGACTCAAGTTTTACATCAACATTAAAAGCTTTTTATCTTGCATTTAAAAATGTATCTTGATTTACACATTCGTTTTTATTCATATGTGTACTATTTTTAATTTATAACTTACACATATATTTGTTTATTTTATAAAAGATGAAGAAGGATGATAATGGAGTGCCAATTAGCTTCAGAACCTTTATTGAAAAAATAAAGACCGAAAGACTGAGGAAGCAACATGTTAAGAATGTTGAACTTGATCCAACTCTTACTCATTTCATTTGGAATGGGCTACACGCTGTTCAATATCAAGTAATACAAGGTGACTGTGAAGACATTGCTAAACTCATACCTAAAAGGGAGTATGCCCTAGTTATTGCAGATATTCCCCATGGTTTCAATGTTCCAAATATTGACTATGATAGTGATCCTTATACTTATCAAGCTTTTAGTAAACTGGTTGTGGGATTTGTAGAAGTCACGTCATCACCATTATGGAGATTTGTGACATTTCATTCAGACACACAATTGGCAATGATATTGTCAAGCTTCAAAGGGAAAGCAAACTCAAGGATGCATCTTACATAGTAAGACGTTTAAAATGTATATGTGATTAATGTTGAAAAATTCATTTATGTACAAGTTGATTGAACTTTTACTATTTCATGTTACAGGCAAAAGTCAAATCTTCTTAACCGTGATGATCAAGTATTTATAAATGATTGTGAGTTCATTCATATTGATAGTTGAGCAAAAGATGATAGCCTTATGTCTATGATTTTTAATCGGGTGGACGGAAAGGGTCATAGCCAAATACTGAGTTATGATGCTGTTGTGAGAAAACTAACATATGAAGACAAAGAAGCAAAATGAGAGATAGTTAACATTTATCAAAAACCACAATTATTGATTAACTATCTTATAAACATATGTTCAAATGAAGGAGGTTGGGTTCTGGATTTATTTTCTAGCTCAAGTAAGTTTTATTATATAGAATTGAATTTCAATATGTTATTTTTTAAATTAATATGTCATTGTACTAATTTACTTCATTATTTTTTTTGTGCTTGATAACTAGGTACAACACTAGCATGCTGCCTTCAAAAATGAAGAAATTGCATTGCAATTGAAAAAGATCCATTATAATGCAATTTCATTCAGCAAAGAATTAGTTATCTTCAATTTCTTCCAGATGCAATGCAAAAAATTGGGTTGAAGAAAGGGGACTTTAGTGAATCACGTGTCACAAAAAAGGCAAAAGAACCTCAACCACCATTACATGGGATGTTTTGAAAGACATACATTGGGAGATTGGCAGACATGAAAAATCCATTAGAAGACGAAAATGAGCAAAAGGAAGCAGAAAATATTGAGGAAGAAAACAATGATGAAACTCTAGAGGACGAAGAGTTTGGATTACGTGACATTGTTGATTAAATTTAAGTTATGCTTGGAAATCAAGCTCACTTTTTGTAACTATTAAGTAGTTATACTTGCAATGTTTTGACTTTGACATTTTATGAGAAGAATATACACTCAATTGAGGTTGTTATGAGTTGAATATTTGCAATATGTGATTTTCGCATTAATTTTTAAGTTAACCATTATTTTTTGAAAAAAAAATGATTATTATTATTTTTTTGATATAAAATTCATAAAAAAAAACTATTATTTAACTATTTTTAGTTAAAAATTTCGTATAAAAATTGTGATTTTCGCATGTGAATTGTAGCAAAAAATTATCAAAACGTGTAGTTTTTTAATTATATTTATGTTAAAAATGGTTATTTTTATGTCAATTGTTAGAAAATATTGTTTTTTAGAAACAATTATTTCTTGTGAATTGAAAAATTAATTAACAATGTACAAATATGTAGAATATTGAAAATTCAAAATATCAACCTTCTTTTTTAAATATGCGAAACAATAAAAACCCACTACAAAAAAAAAATAAAATAAAAAAGAAAATAGAGAAAAAGACACTTCAAAATTATAAGTTTACAAATAATATTTACATTTTATACATTAGAAAATAAAAAAGTTAAAAAAAAACATTTTTAAAAAAAAGTGGTGCAGAATTACCACGTTTTTAAATCAGCATAAAAAAACACTACCATCATAAAACACAATGTACATAAAAAAAATTTATAGTGCCAAAAAATAAGCTTTAAAAAACACGTGTGTTATGCATAACCCCTTTTCGAAATCGAGTCACTTTTTTTCTATCTCTATAAAACGGGTAACAGTATGGGTTCTCGTTTCAAAGTTTACATTGTTTTATACTAAATTTCATGCCATGATATTTTAGTTCATTCTCTTAGTATAGTTTAATGAGACTTTTGATGATGATGACAGTTACCAAAGATTAAAATATCTTGTTGGGTGTGGATCATGATTATCTTCATGATTCATAGGTCTTTGTTTCAGCGGGGTGTATACCTCAGGAGGACTATACTCCCCATTGCGCAGAGGTCCGGGGGTAACGCTCGTGAATCTAAAAATAGATATAAAATTGCCTTATAAAATGTTGTAATTTCGTAGTCAATTTGGATTGTTCATTAGGAAAATGATCTAACAATAGAGTTATGTTAATTTAGGGTTTTTTCCGTAGAAGGCAACCATTGATCTATATGAGAGAATTTTATTGTGGTTGTGCATCATTATTCTAAGCTAGAAAGAGAGGAGATTGTGTGAGAGCGAAGAGGAAATTACAACATATCTATTGAAGGTTGTATTTCTTCATTCTGTTGGATAATATAAAAAGAAAGACTAGTTGTTTCTCCGTGGACATAGCCCAAATTGGGTGAACCACACATATATGTGTCTCTCTTGTTTTATGCGTTTCTATATTTTTGTTTCCACGATAATTTGTGTATTTCATTGCTTGGTTAATTAATTTTCTAACATATATTCTTTGTAATCTATCTGCATGTCATGGCTATTCACTTTAATCTAAAAAAAAATAAAAATAAAAAACTCTTCTAGGCTCCTATTCATGTAGTGGTTGGATCAGACCACTATATTATATATGTTTGATGAATAACAATGAAATACAAAGCTAATAAAAACATCCATGGCGGTAACTACAATTACAATTGTTAACATAACATTGTTCACTGCCACACATTTTGACGACTTATATTTTGATTTCCTTTGCCACCAAACTTTGAAATCACAGACAAAAATTCCCTTCCATTGCCACAAATTTCGGCTAAACAAGGTAAATGCTCCTCAAAAGCAATGTTTAGTAAGAGAAAATCCATTTGATTGCTCGAACCAGTTTCCGGTATCCAACTCGGGGTGCATTTGAGGAATTGCAAAGAGAAAAACAACAATATAGTCTTAAGAGATTTTAAAGAGTATTGACTATTAAGTTTGTGAGAGGTGAAGAGGTTTAATTAAGAAAAGAAAAGAAAAAATCAAAGTGTGTCCATAAAAAAGAGGAACAGATATGTATAACCAAATTTCAAAATGTCATAATTATTAAATAGTGTAAACAACATGGAACCAAGTTCCTTCTATCCTGGATGAATCCATGTCATGATAATTTCCAAATGCCTCTCTATTCTATGAACCATCATTAGATTAAGTTACACTTTGAAATTGTCACCTGTGGTCATTACAGAGAAAAATGGAGTACATGTGAGGATAACATTGGAATACTCACATTTAATCTCATGAGAGAGGAATAGTAGGAACATCTATATCTTCAAAGCTTGCCCTTGCTTTTTCCCTTTGTCTGATATATTTTTGTGCCATTTGTTTTCATTAAATGATTTCATTAAATTTGGATTAATTTTAATCTAAGTTACTTTGTATTTCAAAAATATGATGTTCATGTTAAGATTATAGAGTGAAAAATCTAATTTCAATGTATTGATATTTTATTCAGATTTGATATTCTCATTTTTAAAATTTAATTTAGCAATTTTTTATTTGATTTTCCACTTTTTAAATCTAATTTTTCAATTCTAGAATATGATATTGCCACATTCAAAACTATATTTTACTCTTCAAAACATTAATTTTATACTTAATTTCTTATCACATTTAATTTATAACATTTAAATTTTTTTAAATAAATTTTACATCTTTTACATGTACTCATTGATATCTTCATCATTATAATTATTTGTATTAATACATGTCATTATGCTATAGATGATAAAAAATGTTCTTTTCATGAATAACTCTGTTATTATTGTGATTTGAATGTTGTTTTCACAAACAAATTTGTTATTATTATGATTTTCATAAATTTATTTTAATTTTAACTTAAATAAAAATATAATAATATATAATATTTATGGATATTATTTGTTTACAATTATATAATTGAAATTACAAATCATTATTATAAATTATTAATTGATGATGATGATGATGGTTAACCTCCATTGAGACCAAACTTTGGTTTATTGGACCTAAAGAAACGAATTATTTAGTTTGATTTAAGAATTTATTCATATGCTCAAAAAGCTTGGAGAGAAACTTGTTGAGCTCACTATAATTTTGACATCGTAAAAAGCTAGGAAGGTCAGTATTGCAACAAAGATTATGAAATTGTGATTTAATGTGGTTGTACGCGGGGCACTCTAAGAGGAAGTGATTTTCATCCTTGATGTTCATATTCTCACAGAGATGGCAGATCCTTTCCATCCATGGTGTTTTAGGAACTGCCCAACAACCCGTTTCACTATGGAGCTCATGAGAGTTCGTTTTAATTTTGTCTATATTAATTTTCTTCTTTGAGCTAGTTAAAACAAAGAGATAATTTTGATCTTCTAGGGTGGGGTTGATGACCTCCTTATAATATCTTAATTTTCTTTTAACTGCTAAATCTTTCTCACACCACATTTTTATTTGAACTTAGAAGTAACAATATTTTAATGTTATTAATGTTTTGCAATGCAACATTCTCGTTGATCTTCCAATGGTTTAACTAGGCCCTGGTGTCTTTATACCAACCTCATTTGAGCCTTAGGTGGTTTTGGTTGGAATTTAAAGCTAGCTTAGGAAATTTATGGTCTCCTATGTTATTGAGTTTGTGATTGTACAACAGAAGCCTAGTCATAGCTAGTCTCTCGATAGGGGAAAGACCCACTTCTATAAGGAGAATAGGATAGGGTGTATTGCTTTTAATTTTGAGGTTATAAATTATAAAATGCTTCTGGATTTGTTCAATCTTTCTCCAGGATTCTCTAGAGATGCTGCAACCCCAAACTTCACATCCATATAAGATAACAGGAGCGACTGAAGTTTTAGGGAGGAACTTCTTTTTATCCCACATTACGAGGTTTCCCATTTTATAATTATTTTCAAGACCAAAATAAGCTTTCCACCCCCCATTAATCCTTTTCTCAATGCTCTAGTTCCAGATGAGCTTATGATGAATATCAATTCCTAGGTACTTGTAAGAAGACACTTCCTCCAAGTTACTATTGTCATACATAAAATTAACGTAAGTGTCCTTCTTGGATTTGATAATCATAATTTTTGTTTTTTCAGTTTTAATAGTCATACCCATGGTAGAGAAGAAATCCTTAAGAAGTCTAAGTTTCTTATCAAGATCAGATGAGCACCTTGTGAGAAGAACAATATCGTTAGCATAGAGAAGAAGGATGATGACTATCCTATCTAAGATCGTGCCAGTACAACCTTCTTCTTCTAAACAACCTTCTAGCTTGTCGATGTAAATGCCAAATAGGGTAGGGGAGAGGGGGAAACCTTGTTTAACTCCGATATTACACTTAATATCTCTCGACCACCCCTGATTTCTCTTTAACTTGGCAATTACATTCTCGTATAACCTTATAGCGGCAACTCTCAACTCGAAAGGAACCTTTAGCTCTTCTAATCTATTCCATAGGTTGTTTCTAGGAATCGTATTGAAAGCCTTTCTAAAGTCCACAAAGGAACAAAAGAGATTGGATTTATCATTGCGGCATTCCTCCATAATGATCCTAAGCGTAACAAGGTGGTCCGTTGTTGAGTGCTGCCTTTTAAAACCCACTTGGCCTTTAGCCCACTTATCTTCACTTTCAAGTCATATGTTCAACTTCTTTTCCAAAATAGTACCATATAACTTGGTTAAGAGAGGGCTGATCATAATTGTCCGATAATTAGAGGGGTTATTTGTATCCCCACTTTTAAAAATAGGGATAATGAGGATCTGAGTCCATGGTTTAGGGAACTCTTGCTTCACTGCTTGATTAAAAAGCTTGTGGATGTGGGGGATGAGGACAGTACCTCCAATTTTTAAGATTTCCGCCTGGTAACCTTTAATGTCCTTAGCTTTCTCATTTGCCAGGCGTTTAACCCCAAAATCAATGTCTTCTAATGAGAAAAATTCTTTTGTTGTGAGCAGGGTTTCAAATTTATCCATGACATTTGAAGATTCATAAAGCTTTTTAAGATAGGAATTCTAGTAGTGTAAATCAATTTTATTATTATCTTTAGTTTTCCTAGTTAAAATCTACCTCTAGAATTTCTTAGGAGTTACCTTTAAGAGATTCTCTTGTCTTTTACGAATATACTGCCTTTTCTTCCTTTTAGTTAGGGCTTTATATATTTTTATCTTGCCAATTTTAAGAGATTCATCAACAATTTCCTTAATTGCTCTCCTCATACTTTTACAATCTTTGTCATACCATGGGTTGGTTTTACTATTTCTTTTATTACTTGAAACTTCAATTGAGAACTTGTTAATAGAATATGAGAGGGCTGTAGTAAAATTATGATAGAGGTCTTCTATGTTGTCTATACTAGATAAATGAAGAAAATTAGTTTTTAATTCATTTAGAAAGAGATTGTTTTTATTTCTATCAAAGATTAAGTTCTTTTGGCTATAAGGATTATCTTCTATGGGATCTCTATGCATGAAAAAATTGAGAGTTACAAGTAAAGGCCTATGATAAGAGTTAAGCTCGTGGTCGTTTAAGATGCCAAAGTTTATTATTTCGTTGTATAAAGGGAGATTAGAAATAACATAGTCTACCACACTGCTACCAAGCCCATGGATGCAGGTCATCTGGCTAGAATTGGGCCACTTCTTTAGACTGTTGTAAATTATGAGATCCTGAGCACTACAGAGCTTGATTAGCTTAGACCCAAATAAATAAACTACACATCTTGATATTTTCTATTTTAATTTTAATTTTTTTATTTTTTAATAACACAATTTTTAACAAAGACCAGACATTCAATTTTACAGGGTAGCAGAGATTCAGGGTCTTCTCTAGATCAAGCTGGATATACACCCAGGCCATACATAGTAGATTAGCTAGGGCAAACTCCAGCCCTCAACTTTGATTCTACAGGGCTTGACGACTTCGTTAAGTCTTATGAAATGCAGGCCCTAATATGTCGTTTTAACAGTTTTTGGCCAAAGCCTTTTGATCTATTTCACTGGATTTTTACCACTTGGACCATGGAATGTGACATACATTTATGCTCCAAGGGGTTTTTTTATAGTTAGATTTGCATCCAAGGAAGTCAGAGATACAATCATCAACACTGGGCCTTGGTTTTGGGGAACATCGGGGCTGTTTATGACCCCATGGTTCCTAGATTTTGATCCAAACAAAATGACTGTCTCCAAAGTGCCGGTCTGGGTCCGCCTATATAACCTTCCCCTTCACTTTTGGAGTGAAAGAGTGTTGGAAGGAATTGGGAATAGTATAGGGAAATATATCAAAACAGATCTGGAAAGGGTTGATGAGAGGGTCTACACTTTTGCACGCATCTGGATGGAAGTAGATTTAAGCAAAGGACTACCGGACAATATAAGGTTGATACAAACAACAAAACTGGCTACAAGGACTAGACTATGAAAACACTGCATTCAGATGTAGGCTCTGTAGGCAGACAGGACACTTGCAAAGCACATGTCCAGAAGCCAAAAAAGCAAACAGTAAAGAGAAGAAGAAAGGGAAGCAGAGGAAAGGATGGCAATTCCCCCCCCCCCCTGTCTCAGAGGACGAAGAATCAGAAGCAGAAGAGGAAGATACCCCTGCGGAGAATGCTGAAGGGAAGGAGACTCAGAAGGAAACCACACCAGAAAACAAGGCTCCACAGTCCCATTCAAATCAAGCAGAGAAGGCAAACGAGGATTTGAGTATGGGCGGGATCAAACGGCATCACCACTCAGATACTTTAGACTCAGACAAGGAAACAGCCTCACAAAAAGTAGAAACACAGTTAGTCATAGCTTCGATCGAGCCCACTCAAGGTGAGTGGCGTAATGTCGAAAAGAAAAAAGGGAGAAAAACTTGAAGTGTGAGCCTTTTACTCACCACCGGATTTCAGTTTTTCTGCCTTTTTATTTTTTCTTCTTTCTCTTTCATCTTCTAAATGCACGTTAGTTTTTTAACGTTGCATGGGGTGCATATGCACTCGAGCCCAATGGGCACCTTATGGAAATGCTTCAATGCATCTGCTTGTGTAACTTTTCATTTTTTAAATAAAAGGTTACCGATTTTTCCTTTGGAAAAAACACAATTTTTAACAAATACGTACAAATATTAATCAATTGTTGAATTGAGGCTTTTGTGATCCATAACAATTTTAAGAAGGGTTTCGGCGTAAATCACATGTAGAAAACATTTGTTGACGTGTTTCGAACCAACGAGTGTGGTTCATCGTCAAGACAAGTTGAAGAGTGAGATCATGGCTGCATATTAAATAGGGCGAACAAATCTTCCAAACAGCTAGGTGTGACCATCAACAACTGTATAAAAAACAACTAGATTATATAATATTATTATATGTTACTAATGGGTTAATAAGTCAAAAGGTAATAACTAATAGTAATAATCATAGTAAATAATTTTCTTCTTAATAATTAATTCAATAATTTATATATTAATATATATGTATTTGTTTGATTCATTAATATTCCTATAGTTATTTAATGATTTTTAATTAATAATTTATTTAATTCTATTAGGATAAAGATACTCAATTAGGTAAAGTAAAGTGGGTGTTTTATAATAATATTGATTCAATATACCTAATAATCGAATGGAATTAATAAATTATTATTGAATATTAGTTAAAAATTTTGGATTTATTAAGGTAATGGTAAAAGCTTAATATCAAAATTATTAGTACAAGCCAAGATTGATAATATTAGTAGTAAAAATAAAAATATTAGAACGAGAGACAAATTCTAAATTCAAGAAGGTTAAGAACAGGACAATTAATAAAATAAATTAACCATAGGAGAAGCCCTAGGAAGATAGAAAAGTCATGGCTCAATGGAGAAGGATACAGGATAATATGGGGAAATACGGTGAAACCTAGAAAGCTAGAAAAGGTCAAAAAAAGGCCCCGAGGGGGTAGGGGAAGGTATGACTAGGAAGAAAGGGCAGGGATCCTATTATCACTGACAAAATTTCAATGCCAAAGGTCTTACTTTTGTTTGATGGTAGAGGTCGGTGCTAGTCTAAGTTTGAATTTTTGTTTGCCTTAGAGTCTTGAGTCAACTATGTATTCTCACCCATCATTGGTCATTCTCAGTCATCCCCGTCTCATAGCCATGTGTGAAACTGTGCATGAGTTACAATGTGTCACAAAGCTTTTTAGGTTATTTTGTAGCTCATGTGATAATTTTAAAGTGTTTCTGCAGCGCATAAAGCCTTTTTGTAATTTTGCAGCGCATAAAGCCTTTTTGTAATTTCTCAGCGCAACATGTTTTAGGCTACGCTACAAAATTGGGGATTTGTTCGAATCCATAGCAACTGTCATGCAAAATAGCTATGCGGTGGATGTATTTTACAGGTGGCATACTCTTAAGCTCCTACGTGTATGCTTGTCATCAATTCTGAATCTCGAAGCCTCAAAGTTCATGTAGCTGTGAGTACATGCTCACACGTTGGTGGCCAGAGCACGATATGCAGATGTTGAACTAAATGTATACAATTACGCTAAATGAGAAGTTTCATTACTTCAAATGGGAGGTAGAGAAGGGTTGATAGAAACTGCTGTGAAGACTTCGGAAACAGGTTACATACAGAGGCGTCTTGTAAAGGCAATGGAGGATATCATGGTTAAATATGACGGGACTGTCAGGAACTCACTTGGTGATGTTATTCAATTTCTATATAATGAAGATGGTATGGATGCTGTTTGGACTGAATCACAAAAGCTTGATTCTCTTAAGATGAAAAAGAAGGAGTTTGAAAATGTTTATAAATATGAGCTTGATCAAGAAAATTGGAATCCCAGTTACATGTTACCAGAACATGTTGAAGATTTGAAAACAATCAGGGAGTTCAAGAATGTGTTTGATGCAGAAGTGCAGAAACCGGAGTCAGATAGATGACAGCTAGGTATGGAGACTGCACCTAGTGGGGATAACTCGTGGCCTCTGCCTGTAAACCTTAAGAAGCTTATATGGAATAGCCAGAAGACCTTCAAAATTGATGCGAGAAAACGCTTAGACATGGATCCCATGGAGATTGTAGAAGCAATTGACAGATTGCAGGAAAGACTTAAGGTTGTTCCTGGTGATGACCTTATGAGTATTGAGGCACAGAAAAATGCCATTCTCTTTTTCAATATTTTGGTTCGAAGTACATTTGCTAGTAAACGTGTACTGAAGGAGTACCACCTCACAAGGGAAGCATTTGAATGGGTAGTTGGTGAGATTGAATCTCGTTTCCTGTAGTCCTTAGTAGCTCCAGGTGAGATGATTGGCTGTGTTGCAGCACAGTTCATTGGTGAGCCAGCTACTCAGATGACACTGAATACTTTCCATTATGCTGGTGTCAGTGCCAAGAATGTTACCCTTGGTGTCCCAAGACTTAGGGAAATCATAAATGTTGCAAAGAAAATAAAAACACCATCACTATCGGTGTATCTAAAACCTGAGGTCAACAAGACAAAGGAAAAGGCAAAGAATGTGCAGTGTGCTTTAGAGTACACAACTTTGCGAAGTGTTACAGAGGCTACTGAAGTGTGGTATGATCCAGATCCAATGAGTACTATCATAGAGGAGGATGTTGACTTTGTTAAATCATATTATGAAATGCCAGATGAGGATATTGCACCAGAAAAAATATCTCCGTGGCTGCTCCGTATAGAATTGAACAGAGAGATGATGGTAAATAAAAAGCTCAGTATGGCAGACATTGCAGAAAAGATCAACCTTGAGTTTGATGATGATTTGACATGCATTTTTAATGATGACAACGCAGAAATGGCTCTAAGGGGAATTCCAGATATCAATAAAGTGTTTATCAAGTCTGGAAAAATCAACAAGTTTGATGAGAATGATGGATTTAAGCCTGAGACAGAATGGATGATAGATACAGAGGGTGTCAATATGTTAGCTGTCATGTGCCATGAAGATGTAGATGCTACTAGGACAAAAAGTAATCACTTGATTGAGGTTATTGAAGTGTTGGGAATAGAGGCTATGAGGAAAAATCTTCTGGATGAGCTTCGAGTTGTGATATCATTCGATGGGTCATATGTGAACTACAGGCATTTAGCTATTCTATGTGACACAATGACATATCGAGGTCATTTGATGGCTATTACTAGACATGGTATCAATCGTAATGACACAGGGCCAATGATGAGATGTTCATTTGAGGAGACGGTGGATATCCTTTTGGATGCTGCTATTTATGCTGAAGGTGACCCTCTTAGGGGTGTTACAGAAAACATCATTCTCGGCTAGTTGGCTCCTATTGGTACAGGTGATTGTGAATTGTATTTGAATGACCAAATGCTGCAACAGGCTATTGAACTCCAGTTACCCAGTTATATGGAAGGTGTAGACTTTGGTATTTAAAACAGGCAACCAGAATAACACAAGTGGAAATAAGTGGTTTGAATCAAAAAGTGGCATTTTGTCATATCATAAGAAAATTAAAGCATGGATCAGACAGCTTGAATGCGTTGTCCCTTTTGTTCCCAAAATAGTGGATGACACATCATCAAATCAGGTTTCATAACAGTGGACAGCACATCACAACGTGGCCACCGTCATATTTTGAGGGATAATAATTAAAAACCGACTCATGAAGATTTGAAGACCATAAAGTCGAGAAGCAAGGATAGACTCCCAATTTTTCTGGACAGTGGAGAAAGTACAACATTCAAGGTCAACATGGAGCATTAAACACCCATCTCAGCCAAACGAAGAGGAAGCCAAATGTCAAAGATGCAAGGAGGAATCAATTTATGAAGAAGATAGAATTAGAGTTATAACCAAATTAGAACTTTTTAGAACTTCTGTTAGTGGTTGTTGTATTAAATAGTTTGTTAAAAGTAGATAGGTGTCATTAGTGGCAGTCATCGAGCTCCCCTCATGCTGGAGGAGGAAGCTCAAAGTAGTTAGAGTCATGTTTCTATATATAGCTAAATCATCTTTGTAACAAGGGTTGGATATTTTGAGAAACAGAGTATTGCTTTGGCTTGTGTAAAAACTCAGTTTGGTAATATAATTTGCTGCTTATCTTCTTAGGATTCTTAAAGTGTTTCAAATGCTCAAGATATGTGGTTTTGTTTTATGTTTAATGTTTTTACAGTTGTATGAATACACAATCACTCAAAATTCACTTATGCTGCTCTGATTTCCTATGTGTATTTGTAAGCTGAGGTTTCTATGAGATGATGTTTTGAGTATTTAAACATTACATGCACTGACTTCTATGCATGAGCAGTGTTATATCTTACTGAATATGATCAACTCCATAAGCCCAATGGAAGTCTTTGATATGTCTGTCCAGCCAACCTGTCTATTAAATTACTTTACTAGAGTTAGCCCTCTTATCAACAAACAAAATCAATAACTTTTTTTGAGAGAGCCCTCTCAGGCTAGGGAGGCTAATCCTTAGTCAAAAGATTGGTCTGAAACAGTTACACAGAGTCTACCTGATCAACAGCCCTTCAGTGCTGGATTTTGTGATAACAGATCCAACAACTACTGATTTTCCAGCCATCATGTCTATTGATATTGTTTGGCCTTCTTTCAATTTCAATAGCTTCCTTGAATTTACGGTGATGGAACTAAGAAACCTTGGAAATAACCTTGGCCTCTTCAATACAAACATGATGCTTGGTCTTTTTTGCATGCTCTGCTAATGCTGGAGACTTGGTTCTCCCATGCCTTAGGTCAGTTGCATGTTCGTTGATCCTTTGATGGATAGAGCGCCCTGTTTCCCCGATATAGGGGGTCCCACAAGAACAAGGAATCATGTAGACACCCTTCATGTCCTTAGGGTCAATAGGATCCTTCACCGATCAGAGGGATTTACAAAGGGTATTAAGGGGCCTAAAGGTTAAGGGAATATTATACTTCTTAAGAATCCGAGCAATCTTGTCTGTGGTTCCCTGGACATAGGGAAGATGGACACCTACGAGACGTTCTTTAGGTTCTTTTTTAATCACTGAATTTTTGGGGGCTTTAAGGAAAGCCTTCTGACCAAGTATGGTCAATTAAGTATGTTCTCTAGGAGTGTTGACCTATATGTTTGACCAATCTATCCTCATCTTGAGCTTTTATATATGTTTGTAACATTCACGTCAAATAACATCTAACGACTTATGGTCTCATATTGGCCTTATAATAGTGTCTTAGTCTTAGTTTTTAAAAATTTAAAATAGCAAACTAAATCAATTTTTTATATTATGCCAAATTACATCCAAATTTATGCAAAATTCCAACTATTTGGATCCATCATATCCATTTTAGAGTGTCATACAAAATGGAAAACATAACAAAACTTGGATAAAGGCAAAGAAATTGTGTTATTATCTCCAATTTTAGCTTGAGAACATTTATTTGGAATGCTAGAATCATTGTTCAAGATATTCTACCTGGGAAATTTGTTACTATGACCCTTTAGGCAATTGATGTTAACATTCATTAGCAAGTGCTTGAAAGGGATATTTTTTCCGATGTATGTTTTTCCTTGATAGTGTGATGAAATTGTATGGCTTCTTTTCAAGTTCTCTACCACAAACATCTTCTACCCCCCTGAAAAAACACTAGGAACAAAAATACATTTTTGCCCTACTAAATGTGTTAATGGGGCATTTTTGTTCTAATAGGTTTGTTTGTTTGTTTTTTTTTTTTAAGTGCGAGTTCTTAGGAATATGTTGGAATCAAAATCTGGAAAGTGAATTCAATTTGTATTACAAATATCATACATATAAATACAATGTTGATAAAGTTGGATTCACTTTCTAGGTTTTCTTGGAATCTAATAACTAATCACCATAACACACACTAACCCAAATCTTAATCATGAGGATTCGGTGTCTAACGTTCCCCCCTTAATATGAAGGGATGTATTAAAGTCCAAGAATGAGGGCTAAAAATGAAAAAAAATTCATCACAACTAAGAGTTGTATGTCTCTCAGAAATGGTTTTCAAGGATGACCACAAACCAAAAGATGGGGGAACTGAAGGTCTCAACCAATGGCGGTTCAAATATGACCACCAAATTTGGAACTATCATAGCAGTTCCTAAACAAACCAAATTTGGAACTATCAAAGTAGTTCCTAGAACAATTCCTAACCTAGCATCTTTCGCCAGTGGAAGTGCTTCTTCACCATAAATTGATGTAGCATATACCAAAGTAACCTTGTAGGTGGTGTTTTAAGGATAGAACACACCAGCCAAAACTCAGCATGCCAAAAACATGCAATCAAGCTCATAGAGTATAAAAGTTAATATAACACAAATTCATCTCTATCTGACAACTTGAATCTAACTGCAAACTTAGACTCTAGGATATAATAGTAAACTTTGATTAGATTTGACTTAAGCTCGATTTATAAATCTTCAAACCTGTAGCAAACCATCAATTCCATCAATTCAACAGTGGTAACAGAGAGGTGGTTCATCCCCACTAGTTTTTTGGCCTTCTTGAGTGCTCTTCCTTTCTCATACTTTGGTCTTGAAACCTTGGCGTGAAGATTCTGGTAAAGAATGATGAGACTTCATTCAAGGAGGATGGTGGACTTCCATTAGAGCAAGTGAGGGGTTAAAATCTTTGGATTGTGCACTCTCACTATTAACAAGTCTGTTGTATGTTGTTCTCCAATCATTTTGAAGATTAGTGGAGACATTGTTCGATGTTGTGGATGTAGAGAGTGTACGAAGAAAAGTTTGTTTGTTTGTTTGTTTTGTTTGTTTTGTTTTGTTTTGTTTTGTGCTTTTTTCGATTTTGTTTTTATTTTTGTTTTGTGTTGTTTTGTTTTTTTTTTTTTTTTTTTTTTGTTATTGGTTTTTGTTTTGTTTTGATTTTTTTTTGTTTTTTGCTTTTTGTTTTTTGTTTTTTGTTTTTATTTTTGTTTTGCTTTGCTTTGTTTTGTTTTGTTTGCTTTTTTTTTCCTGAAAGATAGGGCATGTAAGGATCATCCGACGAATAGCATTTTAAGCGGAGTTTTGTTTTTGAAATTCTTATTTTCAGTGTGTGATTTGTTACTGCTCACCACAACATTGTTGTAAATTCTTGTGGACTGGAATACCGTAGTGCCAATAAAAGAGTTTTAAACCACACCGATCATGGCGTCGCATTGCTCTTGTTTGAAGTTGTCTTGCCAAGAGTGTTTGTCTGTTAGTGAAGCAGCGGAGAGTTCTGTCAAAACTCATGGATACCATTTAAGATCGGCAATAAGAGATTTTGTTTCATTTTCCCGTGCACAACAACAATAGTAGAGATAATCCTTAGTATTTTCATTTTGGTATGTCCTTTAATAATTTTTTTTTCATGTTGTTTATATCGGCTACACTACATCTCAATTATATGTGTTATGTGTTGTTTCTTGTGTCTTAGTATCAATTAGCTATAACAAAGGGTTTTTGAAGGGTTTAGATTAAGTCTAGTGAAGAATATTTTATGCCATTTACATAATTCGAACTACATTCACCCTTGTTCATGAATCAAAGAATGCGATGGAGTTTTTTGGGTGCAACAAAATTGGTATTAATTGAATCATTGGTCACCTTCCTTCGCATAAACTATTAATCATTAGAAATAATGCATTTTAATGTGATTCAAAAATTGCATTGTGACATTGGTAATCTAGTTACATCTCAATTAAAATTGGAGTGGCAAGGTGTCCGAGAGTGGCAACAATTTTCTTTGTGATTGCAAAGGACGAGATCAAACAATATTTAAAATTTAGGCAAGTTGATGTGTGGATGCTCATTTGAAGTGGGAATTTTGAAGCCCTAAGAGATTTTTTTTTTTTTTTTTTGCAATATTTTACATTTAATATTTGAAGCAAAAGTTACCATGATGCTATGAATTAGCTAGCATTTTTTGGTTCAACTCTAGTGTCTGGTGTTTTTACTTCGTTTTGTAATGCTCTTACACATAGAAAATCCTTTCAATATCAACATTTTGTGGTTCTTTTTCCTAAAACTATTATCAAATTGATTCCAACAAGTGGCCTAGTGCACGCAACAAAAGTGAAGTATTTATTATCTTCAACAAAGATCAATCATAAATGGGTTCGTGAAAATTAATCGTATCTTCTAATGTTATTTGCAATATTGAAGCTATTTGAAGAATGTACATCTTTGTAGGTCAAATAGAGTAGTTATGATTCAAAACATTATAGAATCCACTTGTATTGGGTGCCATATATATTTTATTGCTTAAATCACATTGTAAGTGGCTACATATTCGGTTGAAGATGACACCCTTTTCAAAGTTGTTTTGTTTTGTTTGTTTGTTTGTTTTTATTTTTATTTTTATGAGACTCAATGATTTTCTATACTAATTAAGCAATATAATGTTGTCTATCGTTCATAGCAGTGTCCAAATAAAAAAAGACACTCTCTCTAGCATTCAAACTTGTTTATGAAATACCCAAGACAAGATTGAGTTTTTGGAGCTCGAGTCTCAACTACATCGAGATGAACTACAAGAGAAGAGTTGTAATTATGAACTGGTTCTTGTTCATAACAACTCCATGTTTGAACTTGAATCCCATCAACATTCAAAGATTGATCAGCATAATGGTGCCATTTCAAGAGAGGATTTGCATGCAGATGTGAAGGTTCAACCGACACTTTCGAAGACCTTCATCAGATCTTGCAAAGAAGTTGTGAACAATAAGAATAAAACTGGTCTTAGATATGACAAGGATGTGTCCTTTCATATTTTGGAATATTCCAAGCCCATCTAGTTTCAAAGCACTAGATTTCTTCAAGATGATCCATCTTCACTTGCTCCTGTTGCACAACAACCACAGACTGCTAGATGCAGACATGGTGATCAATTTGGCCATATGAAAGATCAATGTTATGATCTTCAACCTTGTGAACATTGTGGAAAGAAGAATCATCATTTAAACAGATGTTTCAAGCATAAGACTACTACAAGAGAGAAAAATAATTTTTGATGTATTGCTTCTTGGGATTGGTCTAAAACTGCCAAGAAAAATTATAGGTCATATCATAGGTTATGTTCAAGAGTATTGACCAACCTTGCATTGAAGAGTAATTGATTTTATCACCATGTATCTAACAAGGGGGGAATTGATGGTTTTCTATAGGTTTGAATATTTATCAAGAGAGCCTAAGTCAAAGATAATTAGAGTTTATTGTTATAACCTAGAGTTTGAGTTTGCAGTCAAATTCAAGTTGTAGTCAAATCAGAGATAACTTTGTGTTCTATAGGCATGATTGCATGTTTTTGACATGTTGAGTATTGGTTGGTGCGTTCCATCCTTAAAACACCAGTTGCAGAGTTACTTCGATATCCACTACATAAGTTTATGGCGAAGGAGCACTTCCACTAGGAGAAGATGCCATATTAGGAATTGTTCCAAGAAATGCTTTGATAGTTCCAAATTTGGTTTGTTTAGGAACTGCTATGATAGTTCCAGAATTGGTGGTCATCTTTGAACTATCATTCGTTGAGACCTTGATTTCTCCCATCTTTTGGTTTGTGGTCATCCTTGAAAACCATTTCTGAGAGACATACAACTCTTGGTTGTGATGCCTTTTTTGCATTTTTAGGTCTCATTCTTGGACTTTGATACATCCATTCAGGTTTTTGGGGGGGGGGGGGGGGGGCGTGGGTTAGACACCTAATCGTCGTGATTAAGATTTGGCTAGTGTGTGTTTGGATATTAGTTATTAGAGTCCAAGAAAACTTGGAAATTGAATACAACTGTATCATTATTGTATTATATATAGGATGCACAACATTCTTATGAATGATGAAGATATAGAATCAAATTCCAACTATGGTATATTATTGATCATTTATGTTCTAAATCTACAATATTATAAGTGCTTTGTTTAATATGTTCATTCCTATCTACATCTCTTTACACCTTGAGGAAATTGCTAGTATAGTCTCTGAAAATGGAGTGACTATACTTTATTTTGCCTTAAATTTATTTGATAAGAATATCTTTGATAAATAGTATACATATTTTTCATTACTAATTTTGATTAATTAGACATTTATCATTCATCAATTATATATAAAATATATTTAATTTATAACTAATAATGAATACTAAACATTGATATTAAAAATTATTATTAAATAATTTCATTATTAATTTATACTTTCTATCATAATAAAAAATAGATTTTTTAAATATTTAAAAACATTTTAAGTCTAAATTAAATTTTAATTTGTTTTTGTTAATTAGATATATTTTGTGTAGTTAAAAGGAATAATTCTAATGTTTCCCACATAGTGAGCTTTGTTATAATGGCTTTAAATCTTAATAATTCCTTAAAACCAAAACATATATATTCTCCATATAAAAAATAAAATATTTTTCATTTAAAAAAATACATATATTTTTGTTTAATGGAAATAAAATTATGTTAAACATATAATATTGGATGTGAATTCAACTATGTTATTAAATGATGGACATAAGAATGGTGTACATATGTACATATAAATACAATAGGTAAATCATTGATTCAATTTCCTAGTTTTCTTGGACTCCAATAACTATTCATCATAACACACACTAAACCAAACTATAATCCCCAGGATTAGGTGTCCAATATTTCCCACTTAATCCGAAGGGGTGTATCAAAGTCCATGAATGAGAGCTAAAAACACAAAAAAATGCATCACAACCAATGGCAGAATAAGCTCTCTGGTGGTTTTTAAGAGAAAACCACAAATGATACCAAAAAGTGGGAGAAATCAAGGTTTCAACCAGTGATGGTTTAAGGATGACCATCAACTTTGGAACTATTATAATAGTTCTTTAAACAAACTAACTCTGAAACTATCATAGTAGTTCCTTAAACAAACTAACTTTGAAACTATCAAAGTAGTTCTTGGAACAATTTCTAATTTTACATCTTTTGCTAGTGGAAGTGCTCCTTCACAAATTTCAGCATGCCAAATAAATGAAATCATGCTCATAGAGTATAATTCTTATGGAGCATAAATCAAAACAACTATGTCTACAACTTTGAATCTGATTTTCAAATTCAAACCCTAGGCTATAGCAATAAACTATGATTATCTCTAACTCATGTTCTCTTGACAATCTCCGAACCTATATCAGACCATTAATTCGATCAATTCCCCCCTTATCAAATACAGGGTGAGAAGATGAATTACTCTTCACTGCATGACTGGTCAATACTCTTGAACATATCCTATGGTATGCCCTGTAAAATTTCTTGGTAGTTTTAGACCAATCCCAAGAAGCAATCTATCCAAAATTAATTTTATCTCTTGTAGCAATTTTACACTTAAAACATTTGTTTGGATGATGATTCTTATTTCCACAATGCTCACAAGGATGAAGATCATAACAATGATCTTTCTCATGTCTAATTTTGTCACAATGTTGACATATAATGATTTTTTATGGGATAACATCATCAAAAAATCCAACACCATGAAATTGTATATGCTTTGAAAAATCAGGAACATGAAAAAAACATCCTTATTATATCCCACACCAATTTTGTTTTTTTTTGTGCATGATTTTCCCAAAGTATTATAAATGTTTTGGGAATGACATGTATCATATTTGTATGCAAGCAACCCTTGCATACACTTGCTTTATTAGCGCACTGAATTGCTTCATTATCATTTTTTAACTGCTTGTCAATCTCTTATTGTTGATCAATCTCTAAGTAATGCTCAAATAGGTTGTTCTGAACAAAATAGGTTCAAAGTTACAACTTATATTTAGTTCTTGTAGTTCATCCTTTTGTAACTACAATTCTATTTGGAGAAATTCAAATGTCATATGTACATCATGTAGATAAGAATTGATATCAACAAGAATAATTTTGTTGATATTTATTGTGTCACTAGCATTAGATTGTACTAGAGCATTCAAAAATTATAATAATTTATCAAGTTGTTTATTCAAACTAAGGGTGTCGACTTCAACCAAAAATGCACCCATTTTACAATCAATAATGTCAGTCGATAAAATAATTAGTACTTTACTAAATGCTTCAAATCTTTAAATGTTTTTCGCCACTTATTCCAATAAATAATTAAAATTATTTATCCACTTTCACCTTTAAGATTGCACCAATATTGAATTTATCTGCTTGAACTAAAAAAATAAAATATATGTGCTTTCATTCACTGTATGATTTGTATGAGCCCACGTAATTGAAATGTATCATTCAGTTTCTAGGATGTGCATACCTGATCGTCATTGAGAAAACAATCATCTTCACGATGAAGATTTTACTTACACATCCCAATATTGAAATGCATTGTTTGATGTTGTCCTTGTGCTCCAGTGAAAATTAAAAACTCACTCAAAGTTCAGATTTCACATAGGGAGAAACTAAGAATTCTCAGGAATTGACCAAGGAGATCGCCAAGTTGATGTAGGAAATCATTTTGGAGACTGCCAAGAAATCGAAGGAGATGTGAGCAAGATCATTTTAAGTCCCTATTTGAGGAAATATTTCCTTCCATCAGCAAGAAATTTGTCTCCTCACCTTCACGCCTGCCTCAAGATCTTGAAAAACATGTCATCATTGATAATAATTCATCAAAGGATCGACGCTTTACACCTTGAAGGAATTTACCCTGGATAATTCTTATGTTTACTTCTCATCTCTTTGAATATCTTGAAATCCAACAATGATAAGACATCATTGATGCTATCTTGTTCATGGAGACTAACAAATACTCCTTTTACATATAGCCAAATCGTGATTCAATGTAAAGAAAAATAATGTGCAGTCTTGTGAGGAAGTAGGGTGTTGCTAGAATATAAGCATGGAATGATGGATCTCTAATAGTTGATAGACTCATATTTTGTTCAAGAGAGACTCTACAAGAAAATGCATGAAAAAAAGGATGCCTATAGGGTATGCACAACAAAAATAAATGGTAAAATTTTATGTCAACCTCCTTTATTTCACACTCATATTTATGGATATGTCCATCAATAACTTATATAACATAATTATGAATAATATCTAGTGATGTAAGTGTCCACTTTTCACAACCACTGAATGTTAATTGTAGGGGCTTCACAGGGGGAGAAATACCATGCGATGTGCATTCATATTGAGGGATAGATATTGAGGAAAAAATGATATAATATATGGGGGGGGGATGTATAGAGGGGATAAAGGGTTTTTATATTACTAGGTATAAAAAATGGAGCTCAAGGTTAATGAAAAGATATAAATGGGTATTAAAATGTTAATGAAAAAATGGATGCTTACAATATCTAGTGAAAGTAGGGGGTTTTTAAATTAGGAAGGTGTATTGGGCTTGTATTAGCAGGGGGTTAAATAATGTGATTTTTAGAAGTATTTTCCAATATATAGTCAAATTAGAGGTATTGTTTAGTGTGCCACGAAAGCACGTGATATGTCAAAGGTTCATTGGGTGAAGCCCCCATGATGTTAATTTACAGATGAAATATCTTAATCCCATCATTAATGTGATGATAGGTGTGAATGGATCAACACTGAATCATGGAAAAGCAGAGTGAAAATCAGTAGTATAATTGAATTTTCTTTCTAAAAACTTGATTATCAAACGTGGTTTCCTTGGCCAAGATAATAGAAAAGAGCACCTAGTGTGCTTGCGCTGTTTGATTTATATCTACAAAAACCCAAAACCTCTTGTTTAGTACCATGGTTTTGTTTTAGTGGCTTCCAGTCTACAACGGTTAACACAAATTTGTTTGGTTTTGGTTTTTTTTTCTACTTTGAAAACTCCATCTATGTTCAAAGTAGTGATCCCCAATGTGAGAGGTTATCCTCCTCTATTCAATTTTCCTGTTAGAAACAATGACATCACAACTTCAATAAAGAAAACCTCCAAAATGAATAGGGTTTGTATTCAATAAACAAAAACCTCCAATGAAAGTTTTCTCGTAAGTACATACCTCATCCACTCGGAATGTCGGCTATGTTGCCTCAATTTTCTTCAATTATCTCTGGTAGATATCGTGGAAAGTAGCTGAACGTGAATGATTTTCGAGGGTTTGTGCAAACATATCTGCAACCTTTTAACTCTGCCGAATTCTTTCAATTCGAGCAATTCCCCTCGTCGTCTTCTTACTTGCTGATTACCTTTCCTTTGCATGGAATTTTGTGTCTCCCCTCAACTCCCCTTTAAATGCATCCATAACTTGTCAATCAACACTCGCTAAAAGTTGAAAATCAAGCAATTCGTTAATAGTTGACAATCAAGCAATTCGTTAACAATCAACAATAAATAAATTCAAAATTTTCAAACCAAAGTCTAAGAAAGGAGCACCCACAAAGGCATAAAACTAGTGGCTCAAGTTAATCAATTGGGAAAATGAACCACTACTTTAATACCACCATTAAACACACTGTTGGGATGGGGTCCCCCGGGACAAATTTTGTTAAGTCAATTTTTTTTAATAATTTTTGTTCAAGAATGTAAAGTCTCCACGAAATGTGGAAGCAGAGCATGAAGCTAAGTAAGATTCAAAGGGGTATTAATCCTTTATATTTGTAGGTGATAGGATGGTTTTGAGACCACCCATGGTCTGTGAACCATGGTATTGTAATAAAACGACTATATATAGTTGAGTCATAGTGTGTCTAATAAGATAAATTTGGTGGAAGAATCATTGTAAGGGCAAGGTGCCAAGGCAGGAAAGGCCCATTTCCTATACTTAAGTGAAAGGGGAAGGCTCCTGCAGCTGAGTGCACAAAGAGCTTGGTAAGTTCGCAACTAAGTTCACGGGCCCCTGCAGCTGGGTGCACAGGGATATGAAGTCTATATTTGAACATTTACATCTTAATAAAGATTGTTTTGAGATGAATCTATGCATATGTGCCTTGTTTATTTATTTATGTTAAGTTTATATATCTTCGCTCTATGATCTGTTTTATTTGAATTAATGCTTAATTTCTGCGTGGAACGAATACATCCGTAATGTTTATGCATAATAAGTATAATTAACCACCTTCGCGGAGCTCAGGAAGTTGTTAGATAGATCTGATGTAGTGGTTGTTCGGAAAAGGTAGATCTGTGCGACGATGAATCTAGGTCATAAGGGCTTCAGAATATACAATTTATTGCGTGAAAGTAGTAAATCTATATATTTTATGCATGTTAAGTATAATCAAGTACCTTCGCAAAGATTTGAAGATCATTTCGATAGAGTTGTAGTAGTTAACAAACATAAGGGATAGGTATGCACAAAGATAGATCTAATCTATAAGAACCTTAGGAGGACCATCACATAGGCCTCTGGATGCAAAAACCTAGTTCAAGCATCCCCCAATACTACTTCGGGTGAGACTGTGGCTTGCACTATCTAGGCTGTTTGCGAAAGGGCCAACAATTAGGGTTTTGTTGGTTGGCGCAAATAACTCTAAACCTGGGTCAGGCCCCCTTAATCCAACAACTAGTTCTGTTGCTAGTACCAGGATCTATCTGAGGAATGTGTGATGTCGAATAAGCGGTTACCTATTAAGAAAGAAACTGAGAAGTGAATCGATCAAAAGGAACACACATTCGCAGCTCAAGAGAACATAAACCCATTATTATCCAAATAATAGTGGTTGAATAGATACCTCTACCTAGACGAAACTGATTTTGTTTCTTTTTCATCCCTTGCGATTGGCAGATAGTCAGGGTACGTGGAGACTTGATGGTCCTATTATGTGGACTCTGGAACTGGTGAGGCGCTTGGAAGCTTTAGAAAACAACATCGTGTGGGATGTTGATCATTGGATTGACCGTACCATAGGAGGATTTGTCACTAAGCTTACGATTGATATATCCATCAGTTATAGCAAAGCAGAGCGCAAGCTCTTCAAGGGACCATGAGGTAAGAATTTAAAATCTCTGAAAACTTGGATTAAGATGTTGTTGTGTGAAAAACGGGTTATGCATTTACCTTGATGTTTGGGACTATGCGAATGGAAAACCCTTCATAAGGAACGAAGGATTTAGCTTTGAATATATTTCACTATTGGGATCCTCTTCAAGTGACGATGAAGGTACTATTCTGAATACACTGTGAAGTGCGCTGCAGTTGGTAAGTCAGGGTATCTAGCGGATACCTCATCCATCCCCTCCACCTCCACCTCCACCGCATACACCTACACCTTCACCTCCACCTCCACCTCCACCATTCAACATGACGAATGCAATGAAGATGCTGATCTTTAAAGGGGTAGGGAGTGAAGACCTTAAGAAATTATAGTTCTTTGCAGATGTTGTGTGGACAATGCAACAGATCATTGATGAAAATCTAAAGAAAACACAACTGGTCACAACACTGTAGGATAGAGTGCTAACTCGGTATATCAAGTATTGTCAAGATCATCTTGTCGCGACGTTGGTAGATACTCAGCAAGCATTGAACCATGAATTTAGGAAGCCTAAATCTTAGGCGCAGTCTATTACAGAGTTTAAGGAGATAAAGCAAGTGGTGAATGAATCCTCATGGGATTTTGATCAAAGGCTAAAATGTTTGATTTAACAAGCTAATATGAACATAATAGACGGACAACACAAATATTAGTACATTGCTTTGTTGTTGCCCCACTTAATATTACCCTTATCACAGTAGAAGATAACAATGCAAGCAGAAGCTATAGAGATCGCGATGAGATTATAAGTGTCGCCAATACAAGATACATACATTGGAGTACAATAGATTCACTCAGAGTTGGAAAGTCTACACCTGGAGTTGTAGAGCTTGAAGAAGGGAAACGAAGCCCAGCCTGAGGTGTGCGCTGAAGTTTGGTGCTTGAAATGTAAGGGCCATGGGCATGATAAGGATCACTGCCTAGTTTATCAAAGTTATTTTATTAGGGGAGGGCCTATCCCCCTGAAGTCGGAAAATACCACTGGACCGAGAATAGGAGCAACACCGTGGTGCACTATTTATCAAGTTACATGACAACATGTGACAGACAATTGTCATGTACTAATTTTTTTTTTACAGACCCCTCAACAGGTTTTTTGCAATTTCTGCAAATCAGTAGGACATGACGAGCGCCATTGTCAAATTTATGTATTAATGATGGATAGGACCCCTACCTATTGAATGCAGGTAGAAAATAAACCTTCAGATTAGGGCGTGGGTGCAGTGCGAGGAGGATTCCAAGTATGAGGAAGAGGAAGAGGAGGAGGGGATGGCAGAGGTCACGAACAAGCTATTTTTTGTAACTGTGACGAAGCTGGACATTTTGCATGTGATTGTCTGAACCCAACACATCCATCTTGTCAATATTGCAGAGAATTCAATCATGTGATAGAAAATTTTCCAATTCTTATAGTGAAGATGCAAGAAAAGAAGGCATATACCCAATAACCTACGTATAATATCCAGATGATGAGGGTGGAGCCTCATGAAGAAGATCATAGTGTTAATATTGTAACACAAAGTGGTATAGCCATGGGTGAAGATAAGGGAAAGCAACCATAAACTAAGGGATGGGTGCGCAAGGCTGCTGAAAAGGAAGTCAGGTTTTACCTCAAATAGGCTAAAGAAACTTTTATGGAAGCTAAGAAGAACTTCGTTGAAGCTTCTACATCTGGGAGTCAAGATAAATCAACTGGAAACAATGAAGTGAAAGATGTGGATCCTTCACTGTTAGTTACTTTTCTTAAAACCTGTATGAAGTTGTTGAGAGATCAGAAGGCAGTAGAAGGGCTCCAAGAGCTAATAGACAATTGTGCAGGTAAGATTAAGGTTCCTTAAGAACAACACAGTGTGAGGAAACTAGGTAAGCATAAGAAGTTGACAGGGCAAGAGATGAGGCTGACTGCGCAGATAGGAGAATATGAAATGGACCAAGTCATCGTGGATTTGGGCTCTGATGCGAACATGCTGCCTAAGAAGACATGGGAAAGGATGGGGAGACCTGTGATGAAATGGTATCCTATACAACTATGCATGGCCAATCAACAAAAGGTTATTCCTATGGGGTGCCTGTATGTGGTAGCAATCGATATTGAAGGAGCAAGTGCTCTGGCAGATGTTGAAGTAATAGAAATAGCTAGGAATTGATTGGGCCTTTGACATGGATGCCTTGATTAATATGAAGAACTGGAAGATGAAATTTGAAAGGAAGGCACTCAGGGTTATTATACCACTAGAACCTACTGAGGGAGCACACTATACTGAACCTGTTTGTGACTTTGTGGAGGATGATGATGATCTAGAATAGATATATGAGATCACGACATGAGACAAAGATTGGATCAACCCCAATGCAAATGGATGGATCACATGGGATAAAGATAGCTCCTGTACCTCAGATTCAGATGAAGAGCTCCAACACTAGCAAAATAGGCTGCATGAGGTCTCTACGCTACATTGAAATATGATGACTAAATCACTGCGGTGCGTATCTACAGAGGTAAGGAAAATTCTGCATTATAATGGCTTAAATGATGTTAATCTCTTTTTGGATGAGTTTGAAAAGGAGGTGCCCAAGGAAAATCAATTCCAAGCACTAGAATTGGCACTGCATGCTATGCCTGCCCGATGGTGGGGTACGCATAAGGAAAGCTTCGTTGACTGGAAGGAATACAAGTGGATGATGAAATTGTGGTTTGGATATGCTAAACCCAGATGAATAAGAAATATAGTGGGAAAGATGATCCGCACGAACACTTGTCATGGTGGAGTAAATCTTGGGGATAAGAACCACATCCAGAGTGGGTGCATATCTTCTGTCACACCTTAGATTCTATTCCAATGAATTGGTATTTGGAAATAGAACTACGCCATGTGAAAACCGAATGGGATATTTTGAGGGAAAGCTTCGTATTAAGTTTCATCTTTGAGGATGGATTTGAATGCATTGATGAAGTGCTACAAGAAATTAAGGCTTCCATATTTAGAACACTTGAAGAACTGGTGAAATGGGTACAACCATACTAGAGTACACAACTATGCCACGCGATGGAATACTACAATGTGACTGCTGAAGAAGAAGAAGATGATCCACTGAATATTAATATTCTTGAAATTGAAGGCTAGTAAGAGGTTGAAGGACCTAAGACAAAGATCCCTAATGTTACAGAATTGCTTAAAACCTAACAAGTAAATATTGGATCTAATGTAGAGCCTAAGTTCGCAAATATAGGAGACTATTGGACGAAGATACAGTCGATAAGGTGGTCGAACTGCTGTGCAAATACTAGGATCTATTCCCAATGAAGTTATCAGATCTTAAAGGTATTGTAGGATATTTTGGCGTATTGAGAATTACTTTGAAACCTAACATGAAGCCCGTTAAACAAAGACCTTATCGTCTCAATCTGAAGTATAAAGAAAAGGTGCACAAAGAACTGGAAAAAATGCTAGAGGTTGGAATTATTGAGCCAGTGAAAGAATCTAATTGGGTGAGCCCTATGGTGATTCAGGAAAAGAAGCAGTAGGGTGAAATTAGGATATGCGTAGATTTGAGAAAGATGAATGATGCATGTGTGCATGCTCCATTTCCAACACCATTTATAGATGAAGTGTTAGAGAATGTTGGAGGACAGGAGGCATATTCGTTCACTGATGGATTCTCAAGATACCATCAAATAAAGATTGTGCCAGAGGATCGCAGCAAGACAACCTTCATGACAAAGTGTGGTTGCTTTTAGTATACAGTAATGCCATTCAAGCTGAAGAATGTTCCCGCAACATTATCCAGAGTAGTAATCACGACGTGTAAGGAGTTTATTCATAAATTCTTGGAGGTTTATTTTGATGACCAGACTGTGTTCGGATTGGTAAAGCGCCATGTTGCAAGTCTGCGCCTCATGCTAGATACATGTCGCAGATACCAGATCGCGCTGAACTTGAAGAAATGTATATTCTATGTGGCTTTTGGAATTTTTCTAGGCCATGTAGTATGCAAGTAGGGATTGATGGTGGGCCCTGCGAAGATAGCAGTAATTGTGAATTTAGAAGCTCCCAAGAATGTTAAGCAGTTGCACGCAATTCTGGGCCACACAGGCTACTATAGGAAGTTTATCAAGTATTATCCCCAGATAACTGCGTCGATGGAGAAACTAATAAAGAAGGATGCGACTTTTTGTTGGGATGAGGAGTGTCAATAGAGTCTTGATGTGTTAAAAGACAAGATGGTGACTACGCCATCTTAGTATTTCCATATTGGAAGAAAGAATTCCATGTGCATGTAGATGCCTCATGTATTACACTCGGTGCGATATTGACCCATCTTGGTGAAGTTGATATTGATCATCCAACAACCTTTGCAAGTAGGAAACTGTTAAAGGCTGAAAAGAACTATTCCACCATAGAGCACGAAGGGCTCCCGATGGCTTATGCACTACAAAAGTTTCAACATTATTTGTTGGGTGCGCATTTGAAAATGTACACAAATCACTCTGCTCTCAAGTACCTGGTCAAAAAGCTTATGTTGGGGGGGGAATCTCTAGGTGGTTATTTATGTTCCAAGAGTATGACTTTGAAGTAATAATGAAGCCTGGATGGTTGAACGCAAGACTAGATCTCCTAAGCTGAATTGAGATAGGTGAAGAACAAACCAATTTGGAAGAAAAATTGACAGATGTGTAACTCTTTGCTCTGCACATTATGGATGAGCACTTTGATGATATCATTCAGTTTTTTACCACGAGTACAACCCCTGAAGGCTATTATACTCAATAAAAAAAGGAATTAGTGGTCCGCGCAGCTGATTTTTTTATTATACTGGGCATTTGTATAAGATTTGAATAGATGAAATACTGCATAGATATGTTCCAGAGTTTGAGCTCTCTAGTGTCCTCCCTGAAGCGCATGGAGTGGCGGGCAAACACTATGTAGGTAGAGTGACTACGTCAAAGATTTTACGTGCAGGGTTCTGGTGGCCGACACTACATAAGGATTCTAAGGCATATTGCAAGCCCTGTGATGCTTGTTAGAGGATAGGAAAGCCATTGGGAAGAGATGAATTTCCTTTGAATCCTCAGATGTCATTAGAGGTGTTTGACAGATGGGATATTGAATTTGTGGGTCTGATAGAACCCCCAGGGAAAAAGATTGGTGTGTGGTATATTATTTGTTGGGTCCCTATAATACGAGTGATTACCCCATTACTATGGTAGTTGTACCCCTTATTAATATTGTTGTGCCCCTATTGCCCCCATATTGTTAGTACTGTGCCCCATAGAATCCCCCTATTGTTATTTTTGTGGCTTTATATTATTATTGTTAGGTCGGCTGGGTTATATTGTGACTCCTTAGACTCCTATATATAGAAAGGAGGTTTGTCATTTGTATCATCCAAGAATTGTTCATTTATGTAATGTAAAGGAGGTTGCCCCCTCGAAGAGGCTGAATTCTAAGGCGTTGATCTATCTTTTCTATATTTTCTTGAGCTAGTTTCATAACAATAGATGGTTGGCCACGATCAGTAAGTTTAAATTTGAGATCAGGTACATCAAGGGGAAAGAGAATAGGGTTGCATATGCTCTTAGCAAGAGGATATAAGTGAATCATATAGAAGCTATGAGTTCTTATGGGAGAAACTTATAGGATAAGATCTTATAGGAAGGATAGAAGGATGGTAGGTAGGTACATGGAGCTTATGCATAGGTTACAATAGGTTACAGGTAAGAAAGATGTAGACTATCATCTTACAACATATAATCTGATCAGATTTAGGGAGAGGTTATATGTGCCAGACAACAATGAACTCAAGAAGACTATCTTGTGAGAGTTTCTTGCAAAACCATATTCAGGTCACCCATGATACCATAAGACATTGGCAATAGTGAAGAAGTTTGATCATTGGCTGAATCTGAAGAAAGAAGTGTCAGAGTTTGTGGCTAGATGTTTGGACTGTTAGTATGTGAAAGTAGAATGTAAGCATCCAAGTGGACTACTATAGGCGATTTCGATTCTAGAGTGGAAGTGGGAGATCATTTCCATGGATTTCATCATAGGTTTGCTAAGGACATCTAGACAACATGATGCCATCATCGCTGTGGTAGATGGGTTGACAAAGGTCATGCACTTCATTCTAGTAAAATCTATGTATTCATCTAGTGATGTGGCACATGTATTCATCAAATATGTAGTGACGCTGCATGGTGTTCCAAGGAAGATTTTGTCAGACAGGGATGCTAATTTCACTTCCAAGTTTTGGAAGGAGATGTTTTTAGGTTTTGGGATAGAGTTGGCCTTCAACCCAATTTATGATCGATAAATACATGGACAGATAGAGAGGGTCAACAAGATATTGGAGGACATGTTGAGGATGTATGTGATGCATAAGAAAGAGGGATGAGAGGAGTACCTTTCGTTGGTTGAGTTCACTGATAATAATGGTTATCAAGAGTCACTGAGGATGGGTCCGTTTGAGGAACTCTATCGGAAGAGTTGTAATACTCCCATCAATTAGAGCGATCGAGTGATCAAGGTGTTGATAGGACCGGATATGTTGGAAGAGATGCAATAGGAAATGTAGGTAATCAAGAAGAATCTAAATGTAGCATAGGAGAGGTAGAAAAGTTATGCAGATTGGAACATGTTGTTTTAGGAGTTTCAGGTTAGGGAAAAGGTGTACTGGCACATCAAGCTGAAGAAGAGCTCCTTGAAAACTGGATTATGTACCAAGCTGGCACCTTGGTTTTATATACCTTTCAAGATTCTTGAAAGGATTGGACCAATATCATATCGATTTGCAGTACCTCCAATAGTGAAATTCATGATGTTTTCCATGTGTCATTACTTAAGAAGCATGTTAAATATGTTGATCATGTGATTGACTGGTTTCTATTGGACGTGAAGCTAGATGGATAATTCTAGCAAGAACCTCAATGTATATTGTAGAGAAATATTCTCATGCTTCGAAACTAAGAATCAAGTAGGTTAAAGTGTAGTGAAAGCACTTTGGGCCCGATGAAGCTACATGGGAGATGACAGATCAAGTGCAGGCTATGTATCCTTCTCTATTCGTTGGTTGAGCGAATTTTTTTGGCATATGTTTTGGTGTGAATTTTTGGTATATGTACATATGTATATGGATGTAAATACCGCGATGAGATGTGTTATAAAGCCCCAATAAGTGGTATGGGTGTCATGTAATTACGGTTGTCATATTGTGATGTTTTCATGTTGGTTTCTTCTTAGCAGTTTGATCATTGTAAATACTACATCCAGCTAAGTTATAAAGCTACATGGGCAGTATGTTTTTCATTTTAGCGGTCTTATTGGTTTTTGGTGTTACAAAACACAAAGGACGGTGTTCCCGTAAGGGGGAGGGTTCTGTAACAACCCTAGTCAAAATTCTATGTAATAAAGTTAATAAAGGAAATATAATAACCAACGTCATGGGACACATATTCCAAGCTAAATGTTGTGCAAAACATCCTTGTGTGTGTCTTCATTTGGTTTATTATGGCTAAGGGAAATTGAAAAAGGCAATAGAAAAGGATTTGGAAAGGCATGAGGCATTAATTGGAATTTTATTTATGAAAATAATGAAAATTAGGAGAAAAAGAAGGTGAAAGGTCACATAGGTTGCATGTGAGGAGGAAAATGAAGGAAAATAATGGAAAATGAAGAAAATAGAGGCCTAATTAATAAAAAGGCTTCTGAGGATTAATTAGTACCTTTTTTCTTAGTTCAGTTTTGGAGCTCTCTCTCTCTCTACTCTCTCTCTCACTCTTGGACACAGAGAATTATGGCAACACTCTAGCATTGGATCAAGGAAATAAAACGAAGGACAAAGAAGGAAAAAGGAAGGAAGAGAAGGATCAAGTAGCCACATCAGGATTATTTGCATGTATCGATTTGCATGCATGAGTTCCTTCCTAGATTTAGCATGCATGGTACATGCATGTGTGGCTTTGGTTCTCTTGTTGTCATTGGCATGGGTTTTTCCAAGTGTGAAATTGTTCTTTAGCCTTTCCTTTCCATTTACAGATAGCAATGGTGTGGTGGGTTCTATTGTAATTGGCCAAGCTATATTTTCAGATGGAATTGAAGCTAAGTAGGGTCATCTCAAGAATATTCACAAGGCCTAGGTATCTTGGGATGGGATACATGGTAAGGCCTATTTATGAACACCTCGATTGAGCCTATGAATCTCTTGATTGGTGAATGGATGGATACTTGGTAAAGCTTAGTGGTGAATACCCTTGAGTGGGCCTAGGAATCCCTTGACCGGTAATGGCAGGATACATGGTAAAGTCAAGAGGTTGAGATTGAAAAATTCCTCATGGTTTCAGTGGAGAGATTTGAAGGCATCCATACTTTTTTAGGGCCTAGTGATTGTGAAAATTCCTTGTCCAAGGAACCCCTACTGTAGCAAAAACTGAATTTACTTATATTTGATTATTATATACATTATCAAGTTATTCTCTAACTACTAAAGAAAATTACTTCTATAGCCTACAGTACTTTAATATTTGATTACATGAAACAAAAAACTAAGCAAAGAACAAGATACATAGGACACAATTACTTTTGGAAAAAATAGTCCTTGGAAAAACCCAATGCTGGAAAACCAGTGCAACGACTTTGAGGGTTTTCTATGATTAAGTAGCAATTCTAAATACAAATGCTAGATTCCCTCTTGAATATTCAGTGACAAAGAAAATACAATGGCACAAAAACAAAGTGATTTTTACCTCACTTCACTCGAAAGGTTCCGACAGCAAACTGGCTAACTCCAACTACCTTTGCACTAACCCTATGTAGACCCTGTGTCAGCCTTATAGGCTCTGCATGAACTCTACGTGTCTCTTCTAACTACTGCTTTAACCTTCTTGGCTGTTTGGGCAATCCTCGATAGTTCTGGCTATCTGCGTGGAGGGAAGCTTCACCCTCTATGTTGGCCCTTCTTGCTCTGTGTCAGGCCTATGGGGGCCCTATATTGGTGTAGTGCCAGTCCTCTTCACTACTGCACTGCCTCTGGTAGCTTCTCTATGCCTCCCTGTTAGTACTCACAAACTGTCCCTTCCCTTCTTCTACAACTAATCACCTAGTTCAAATTTCTTAGCTTCCTAGCCCTAGAAATCGAACTCCAGATCAATTCATTCTCTCTGTGTGTGTTTCTAAATGAACCACAAGCCTCCTTCTTATACTTTTTTCATTGACACTTCAACGACCAAGATTAAGTTCTAATCAACGACTAAGATTAAAACTTGACTTGATTCGCCTTCTAGATCATTGTCACCCATATTTTGATTAATACCCATTAATATTTTAATTTTCCTAAGTTTAGACTTAGGAACCCCATTAAAATTATTAATTATTTTAATAAAATACAATCCTAGTGGAATTTCACCAAATAGTTTTTGGGTTCTTTAGAATTGATGTGCCTTAGCCTATCCACAAATTTCATGGCTAGATCACATCCGATGCTACCAAAAACTAACACTCCCTCTTAGCGAGGAAAGTTCTTTAGAAACAATGTCCCACTACATGCTACTTTGTTCTTGAAGTGTCTCCTTTCCACACTGTTGCTGCCACTGTACTGCTGCCCATGATAGTACCACTAACACTACTGCATCTATACTACAAATACCTCTCAAATCCTGCAACTGTTATGCTGTTAGCATTTCCATTTCTAACACTGCTTCATATTGCAACTCAATTGCTGAGAGAAGCAACAAAAAAACATGCAAAGTTACTTAACTTAACTGTGTTTAGCATAATACCATGAATGTTGGAATATCACTGCTACTAGTCTCTGACCCTCTAAATCTTCTGTGTTACTGTTGACTCCTGCACTGTGCCATCTACACTATGCAATCTACACTAATGCCAACCTTTCTCTATGCTAATCAATCTCTGGTCTCAGGATACCAAATTTGTGTCTAAAAATAATCCATTGCATCATCTGACACTAATTCCACCTTACTGCTACTGAATCTTGAGCTCCTGTACCAAGGAATTGATCTGAGAGGTGGACTCCTCAAGGACCCTGCCCACATGTAGTCCTCCCAACTACAACTCAATATCGCCCCATTTCCCTCCTGGAGATGCATGGGGATTCATGGAAAACTCATATTCATCAAGATTTCCTGGAGTAGCCTTAGTATCATGTTTCTCATCCTTATCCTTTTGCTTGAAAGGACACTGGGATGAAAAGTGGCCCATCTCGCCACATCTGAAACATTTCACCCTTCGAAATTTCCTTCTTTTTCTTTTGTTTCTACTCTGCCTTTGATTCTAGAGCTACATTCTCCTCCTCCTCCTTGGTCTTCGTGCCACTCCCATTGTTGCCATTGAGGTTGACCTTAACTAGGTCCCTCCTTAATTATTCTTGTTGAAGAGCTGCCCACATCTCCTCCCATGAAGGTAGTATTTCCTTGCCCAATATACTTTGGATGAAGACTTTCCATTCATCCGAGACTCCATTCAGGGTCATCCTCACCATTGCGGTAGACAGAGGATTAGAACCCACTGCAGCAAGCTGGTCTCTAGTGTCCTGAAGATGTTGAAGATAAGAGTTAACTCCTTCTCCCTTCTGCATCAATGTCTTCTGCAAATTTTGTTCTAGGTATATCTTCCATTGTTCGAAAGAGCCTTCATATAGTGATGTTGGGCGTGGGATCCCCCAAGGGTGGTTTTGGGGCTAAAAGCCCATATTTTGGTCAAATTATGTAATCCAAGTGTAAAGACTTTGGGTTTTGTGGTTGCGGAGCACGTAGGTGTTTAAAGAGTCATATGGTTGTCCGCCCTTATTTTGGAAATGTAATGTCAGTTGTAAAAGATCTACCCATGGTCCACAGACCATGGGATTATATAAAAAGAGCTAAGCTCTAAGTAGTTAGAATAATCAAAAGAATATGACCGAGAGAGTCACATCCTTAGAGAAAGAAGTATAAGTCTTGGGTTGTAGTGTAGGTAGAGGCTCTGCAGCTATGTGCGCATGGTGGACAGAGTCTATAATACTTGAAATATATCAACAAAAGAAGTTATTCTATTATTCCCATGTATTTGTTCTATTAACGAGTTTGAATATCTTTTGTATGAATTTTGTTTACTGTGCTTATATGGTGTGTGAATGACTGTAGTTACATTGAATAATTGAACACAAGCACGAATATCTGCTTACACGGTGATAACATTAAGTATTTCACAAGATAAGTGAATCATAGGTTAAAGCCATAGGTTAAAGCTGTGCAAAGGTCGATTGTGTACTTTCATGAGGGTAGTGAAACCTGAAACATAGGGTTTGTCTTACAAGCCCTAGAGCGAGATCACCCATGCGAAGGCAGGGATAGAAGAGATAAAGCGACATCACAACCATCTCAAGGGTGCAGAAAATTGGTTCTAGCATCCACCCATATTGCTTTAGGTGAGACTTTAGTCTGCGTTCCTCAGGCTGATGCCAAAAGGGCTAGTAGTGTAGGGATTTGTTTGGCTAACTAACGTTGAACCTGGGTCAGGCCCCCTCAAGCCAACAAATGGTTATGTTGCCTCTGCCTGAGTTGTTATCTTTTGTTGCGACAACACACTCCTTAAGTATGGTAGTAGCAAAGCCACAAACCACCCATGATGTTTTCCATTTGTTAGATTTTAGCAGATTCATGCACTGCTAAATAATCTATGGCTTGAGATGCAAAGCCTGAAGTAGGACCGAATGGTTCAACCAGAGATACATGAGGGGCTATGGTGCTTGAAATGTAAGAGTCAAGGTCATGAAAAAGACCATTGCCCGATCTTTGAAAACTACATTGTAGGAGGAGGACCGATGCCGTTAAGGCCAGAGGGTCAAGAAGGACCTAGCGTGATTCTTGCTTTATGGTGCGCTATCTATCAGGTAGTTGGAAAACATGCCATCGATGTTGAAAATAATACTGAGAGGGGGGGGGGGGAATCAGTATTATCTAGTTCTTTTACCAAAACAATTCTTCCTTATTTATACTTTGAATTATTTTTTCATATCAGTAACATAAAACAATGAGCATGAACAAGAAAAACAGACAGTCACATCAAAGAACACCAGATATAAGGTGGAAACCCAATGTGGGTGAAAACCACCTGCTGCAATATGTCTCTCTCTTCTTTCAAATTAGAAACTCCATTTACAATGGTCTTGTACTAGTGCAGTCCTTTACCAGTATGCAGGCTGCAACCTGCAGAGAGCTACAACTCTCTCTCGTTTTCCAGTCTCTTCTAGAAGGGAGCTACAGCCCCCTACTTCTTTTCAAGGACCACTTTTCATAAATTTTCAAACTGGATCCATATACATCAAATGATCATCAAGTACATGTAAATTACACAGTCAGCTGCAGTAACCAGATCAACAACAACAGAACTGAACTCAAAACACCTTATCAATAGAAAACTTCAGTCAACTAAAGATCTTAAGACAGATACGCAGTTTTCCTTTCTTTGGCCTGCGTCGCTACGCACTTCACCCTCTACTTCTCTGCGTATACCCGCAGAGTTCCTTCTGCTGCACTATGTGACCATGCACTGCTGCTTCTACTACGCTACGTACAGTACACACCCAAATGCACTATCACGCCGCGTACTGCCACAGTAGGCACGCACACAAAAACAATATCGTGCCGCGTATTGCCACAGTAGGCACGCACCCAGAAACACTATCACGCCACATACTTTTTTTGTGCGTACGCACCTGAACCTCCATCACTCTGCGTACCCACGCACTGTGCCTTCTTCGCCTTTGTGTACCCACGCACTGCACCTATGTCGCCCCTGCGTACCCACGCACTTATCCTTCTTCTACTCCGCGTGCCCACGCACTCGCACCGTTAATCACGTACCCACGCACTGTGCCTTCTTCGCCTCTGCGTACCCACGCACTGCACCTATGTCGCCCCTGCATACCCACACACTTATCCTTCTTCTGCTCCGCGTGCCCACGCACTCGCACCGTTAATCACCTGCGTACCTCTGTGTAGGGCCGAAATACAGCCAGATATTCAGATCTAATCTTGCACTCAAGAGATCACCCTTCACAGATTCACTTTCAACTTCTCTTTTATAGATCAAGCTTTTAAACCGAGAACCCAATATTTCAGATCTTAAGATGTTCAATTTTCAAAAGATGCACAAGCCAAATGATCTCCTTTGCTTTATATAGGCAAGCTCTTCCTCAAATCATGGACCAATACCATAGGCCAAAACCATAATAATACAATACCGTCGGCTAAATACCAAGGGTGAAACATAAGAAACCCCACGTGTGCGCGCTTTACTGCCTTGAAGTGTGTGCACTGGGGTACGCACCTCATGAATGAGTAATCTGCGTGTCTGGACGCGGTCCCTGCACAGCATACCTGCGGATACGCATCTTCTGAACTATTCTCCTGCGTACTTCTTAATTTTCATCATATTTAGAGCCTTGCCATGGGTGTTTCCATCAAGTACAACATCTGTAACATATAACCTCACCAGAAAGATAATGCCAACAATCTCCCCCTTTGGACTTGATGGCAACCTCAAAAACTTCAGCGACAATCTCCCCCTTTGACATCAAGGGCAAAGGGTTATGCTCCCCCTAAGAACATGCTCCCCCTGAATATGGACCAGATTTGTAAAGAAGAACCATAATCCACCAGACACCATCAATGACCAAGAAAGAGATAGAGACATATTGCAGCTATATTCAGAACAGCTTCCATGATCTCCTTTTGTACATCCTCCATAATGCCAACAATGCATTATAT
>APFE031286794.1:0-20055 GCA_000404065.3 Pinus taeda
ATATTATGTTGAGATAGTCCCAACAATTTAATTGTCAAAACCAATTTAGTCTATCTAACTTAGACTCTTGAATCGACTAGATAGTTGATCGACTTTATAATATTAATTGTAGAATTATTTGGGATGGTCAACTAACTCGACCAGCCCCTTCAACATCTTCCCTACCCTTAATTGCTTCTTTGTGAAAAAGAAGCGAAGATTTGGAGTTTTACAAAATTTGTACAAATTTGATACACCATAAATTAAAAAATGTAAATCCTTATAATGAAATAAAGTTTGTCCAAAATGGTGGTTAGCTAATTAGCAGATATAGTTTCGTGGTCATCAAGATCTTCTTAATTATATCTGCAAGATTTAAGATGTGAATTCCTCTTCTTTTCCCTTCCCTGGCCAACTAATTGGAACATTCAACTTTAATTTCCTTAGTGTGATGTTGTTGTTGTTGAGAAGAGAGACCACATCCTAAAATCTTAGATGAAAGGAATTAAATTTTTGTTGTCAAGAAGATGATCGAGATGTTTGTGCTTTTGCAGGTGCTCATGTTGAAGTCATAAGGAATTTTTTTGGATAAGTAGTTAGTGTAAGAACTTGGAGATGTTGATCAAATATAGAACACCTAATTCTCATGGTTAGACTTTGCTCTAGGTTGAGTTACTTTTCCGGAGCACAATTCTCAAATTTTCAAATATTATTGAGTTTATATCTCATCGCATGTGGGTGATAAATATATTGGGAAAATATTAAAAACATTGGGCTCCATGATATAATGTTTGTTCTAACTCTTCCTTTTCTTGGGAAAATTCTTGGTGAGACTTTTGAATTATAGTGGGTATTTTTTCATTCCCTTGAACTATCACTTTAGCTTGAAATTTATTTACATGAGTAGTTAGTTTCTCACTGTGGTCGAACAATTGTTGTACAAACTATTAGATTGCAATAAGTGGATCATCAATTCTACTTGGATTGTTGATATTAAGTTTTTCTATTTCTGGGTTCTAACATTCTAACTAAAGTATGCGTTTTTTGTTGTTGTCTTGGCTAAATCTTACTACTATGAAACATCCTTATTTTAAATTTTTTCTTTGTTGCTCTCATAGAATTTTCTAGGGTTTCAAATATTTGTTTATCTCAAGCATGCCTTAGGTCATGTTTCTTACTAGATGTTTATTTTATCCTTTATTTATTTATGGATCTGAAGTGTTGGTTGTATTTGACTCTACTAGAGGAACTTGTTTGTCACTTGTAGGTGAGGTTGATGTAACATCTCTTTGTAAATTAATTTCCTCTACAATTTACTTTAATATATCTTCTGACATAATATTCTTGTATGGTACTTCATAATTATAATCACGCTTGGATGACATTTTATCTGGATAAAATTTTTGTTCAACAATTGTTGCGGCAATCATATAGGGTGAATTAGAAGTCAATTTGATGTCTAGCCCTTGTTTTTTTTTCTCATTGCATTCAATCAACTGTCCTCAATTATATGTCTGTGTTGAAATTCCATTTTCTATGTTAACTTTGGTTGAAGTGAATAGTTTATGTTACTTATTTTATGGTATACCATCATTTTCTATCCTTTTATTTCAATGATTACTTCTTTGACATGTCCAAGTTACTAGAAGGTGTCTTGTCCAATAGACGATGCTAAGAATTGTTGCAATTCTATGCTTTGTTATTTTACCCTTTTCTTGGGTATTCTCCAACCATTCTCGTAAAATTGAGTCTAAATTATGTAGGTATTATGGGCCTTGTAGTTAAATACCCATCAAAATTTCTTCTCAATTGGTATTATATGTTGATTTCTAAATCAATATCGAACACTGTGAGCTTAACTTGCAATCTACTTAGGAGACTCTATGATAGGTAGTTAAATGTAGAATTAAAATGGCCTTGTGTATAAATTTTCTTTCCTTTCTTCTTATTTTTTAGTTTCTAAAAAGGGTATAATTATACCCCCCGACCCTTCTCAAGCTTGTGGTGGAATTGGGAAAATTTTATTATCCTATTGGCTTAGTTCTATAAACATATGGTCAATTGTAGTGTAATAGTAAATCTCTTATGGATATATATATAAAGAGTTTATTGAGATTTAATAGCTTGGGAAGTACTTGAAGCCCTAGCAATGGGTGTTTGGATGAAGAAGCACAACAAAAGTGATGTGGGATTGGAACCCAAGCTTGGTGTTTTGCACCTAAATGAATTGGGAAAAGACAATTGGAATTTGAGAGATTTGAAATGTGGAGGTGCTAGAGGACACCTAAAGGATAAAAGGGTAGCGAAAGTCACTCAAAATAGATATTACCTTTTATATGTGGTTGGTGGTTAATTTGTCTGGTTGGGGCAGGTCAACATGGGCTAAATTATGCCCCAAGGAAAAATTCACAGAGCCACGTGTGTTCATATAAACAGAAGTTAATTTTTGGAGGTTTAGAGCACATCCAAAGTGAGAATTAAATTAGGTATACCTTTGTATAGATATTGAGCTTGAGGATGAGGTGGTGGAGAAGGTAAAGGTGGTGGAGGTGGTGGAGGAGGAGGAGGAGGTGGAGGTGATGGAGGACGAGGTGACAGATGTAGAGGTGGAGGTGTTGGAGGAGGTGGAGGCAGAGGTGGTGGATGAGGTGTAGTTGGAGGAAGAGTAGGTGAAGGAGGAGGACAAGGTAGAAGTGGTGGAGAAGGTAGAGGTGGTGGATAAGGTTTAAACCTTTAGGTATATTCATATAAATAATTAATTTAGATCTGGATAATTTAAATTTATTTATTGGTGATTTTATTTTAATCCTCTAGGTTAATTTAACAATAGATATTCAATTAACTTATATTATTTCTTTATTCTACTATCTATATTTTTATGTATTTATTAAATAGTTAATACCTTTGCAACTAACTATAACTTAACAACCAATTAAAAATACTTATATATTTATATAATAAAATAATCATTTAACATACATACATACATACATACATACATACATATATTTATTATTATTATGTAAATATTATTTATACACATATTTATATGAAAAGGTGAAGTCACTTAACATAACTAACTTCCATTTTAATTTATTAATTAACTTATTTTTATGACCCTGGTCCAACTAATTGATCCCCAGTCAAATTTAGCTATTGGACAGTTAGCCATTGGAGCCTCTGACTATTTAACATGTAAAGCTACATCTCATTCTTCAACTTGTTCTAACGATGAACCACACGGGTTGGTTCGAAACACATCGACAAATGAAATATCATATGATTTACGCTAAAAAGTTTATCGTAAACTATATATAGGTTATTAAATAAAAGATATAATAAATTAGGTCGACCATTATCCTATTATAAGTATGGGGGATTACGCAGTGCATTATATTAGATATCATTTTTGGGATTCAAAAATCATGAGAAACTCATGGAAATGGTCATAAGTTTGAATGACTTACTTAACGCAGTTGAATCCCAAAAATGATATCTAACATTATCCTATTAGTTTTCCATTTAAATGTAGTATTTATTATTATTATTATTAATTATTATTTAGTAATTCGGTTAAATAAATTAGAAACTAATAGTTATGGATAAAATAAATAAATTAATTTTATTATTTATTGAGTTAATTATATGTTTATTAATATTTTAATATAAAATTAATTATTTAAAGAAAATGTTAAATTAATTCATGGCATTTTTTAATTAAATGTAATTAATTAGTAAAGTTAAAGGGAAAATAATTAAATAATTATGTTTATTGATTTAATTATTATGTTTATTAATTTTATGTAATTTTTTTTTAATAATTTGTTTAATTAATTCATTAATTTGTTTAACTAATTCACTAATTTGTTTGATCAATTAATTAAGGGAATAGATTAATTAATTAATTTTATTATTTATTATTTATTAATATGTCTATTATTTTAACTTTATGTATTTATTTCTTTGTTTAATTATTAATTTATTTTATTTGATTAATTTGTTTTATTTGATTAATTAATTAATTTCATTAATTAATCCTTACAAATTTGGTGAGTTATTTTGCTATAATATCATCTATAATTCCTAGAGTTAATTTGTAATTCTTTAGATTTGAGTAATCATGATTACATGCATTTTTTTAGTTATATATTAATATTATCAAATGATTATATGTGAAGTACTCAATTACTAATTTATGTTTATATTTGTTAATTGTTTTAGTGTTTATGGAGGATGTTATATAATTGATGTTTTTGTTATTTATTATACTATTTTTTTAAGAGGGGGGGAATAGGTTATTTTAAAGGACATGACTTAATTATTGATTTTTTAATATTTCAAGTAAAGGTTTATAGGTGTTTCTTAGTTTTAATCCACCACCCCGGTTCAAGTTGTTCTTCATTTTTTCTATTTCAATGGCTTCTTCGATTTTCCTTTTAAGATAGTGGTCGCTTTTTTTAACCAGTTTGAATTTTTCCATGCAGATATAATGAGAGTAATAGTGAACATGTTTTGCTAAGGCCAATTTTGAGTTCCTTTCTGTTCTTAAGACGACGATGTGTTATTTAATTCTAATATTAAAAGACCTACATGTTTCACCTATGTATTTCTTACCGCATGAGCAAGGAATCACATAAACACCTTTTTGAAGGTTAGGGTTTATGGGATCCTTGACTAAGTTGAATAATTGTCTGATTGTGTAGATTTTCTCCTTAAATATTTTTGTATATTTCTTTATGTATCACTGTAATATGTTCCCAATGGCTTCTATCACTTTATGGGGCCAAAAATGTAGTGGTAGATTATACAATCTAACCCAAACCGACATTCTAGATACCACCATTATATGGCCATCAAAATCTAAGAACCAAGGCGTGACAAAAAGTCCCACAGAGGCCCAAAACCATGGACCCTCTTGCAATATATATTCAAAATCCTCTCACATTGTAAATTTTACTATGAAAAAACCCCTTGAAAAAAATCTGAATCTCACAATTTATTGTCCAATTTGTGAATATCCAATGGAAGAGATCCACTTTTTTTAGCCAAAAACTGTTGAATCTCGATGGTACTGGTTGAAATTCATATGTGGTACACAAATCATTTGTTATGGTAGATCTATAGTCATTACTGGGATTTGGTTTAGTTGTTCCACTATGTAGGGGTTGGGTATATTGTGTGTCTAATATGGTATTGTTGAGGCAACAAATTTTCCTTTGAGGATATCTAAGAATGAAAAGCCTCCATTAACTTTCCCTTCATTTTATTTCTTTCCTTTATTAATAATAGATCTAGACATTCCCCATATTCCCTTTGAATTTCTTGGTCGAGGTGATCCTCCCCGAAGCCTCATGTTCAATACGATGGTGGATGATAGGAGGATGTTATAATATTGTAACATCACATCATATTGCATGGATTTTCCACCAAATATTAGACTTTTTAGGATCATGAGGATACCCAAAGTGTGCATGATCTTGTGCTATTATTGTTTGAAGTGATCTGTGGCCCAAACCAAAAATAATATTGATTTTCCATCTGGGGATTTGATAAAAATATTGGAAGGCTACCAAATTGAGAGCCCATAATTGAGAGTCACATAGATCTGAAGTCTAATCAATGGATAATAGTCGAGCTACAAAGAGTGAGAGGGATTTTTGTGGAAATATTGACTTCATAAGCGATGGTCAAACCACCGAGCTCACCCACTTTGATGGAGGAAGATTCTGATCTGGAAAAAAGTGAAGAAAACTCTCTAGATCTAATGCTACTACTCCATCTTGACAACCTATTGTGATCAGGGGATTGAGAATAACCAGGTTCGAGATATTTAGCAACAGATCTATAAAATGAAGTGCTTGGGGTGGAATATTCACTTCTGTAGCCAAAAAGTTTCCTTCAGATCTGACCGATATTTCTCTTGTGACTAATAGCAAGAAGTTATAATATTTCTGCTCCAGAGTCACCTTAACCCTACATAGGTCCATTCCCAACTCATGAGTGTGACACCCTTTGCTTCCTTCTATGCCATCATGTACATACGGGGTGAGCATATACTCTGCACGATAGCCTAGTGAATGATACTACCAACAACCCAGGCTATCAGACTCCATCCCCGCATAGGTGGTCCAAACTAATATTCACTCCATTCAAAAACTTCATTATTATACCTGTGAGTGGTGAGATCATGCCCTAGTGATGATACAAAAGGTGGATTTGATGTCTAAAGAGACTCGATCACATAAGGAAAGCAAATAGACAGAGAAACCCTAGCCATCACACCGAACTCGTCCTCTTGACATTGTTCCCTTCTCAATCTTTAATTTGATTTTTTCATTAATATATTCTTATCTTACATTTTAATCAATTTTTTTATTTAATTCAATCATCGTGAGTTCATAATTAGTGTATTAGTTAATTGTTCTTTTATGGTGCAAAATGGATCGAGTTTATAACTTGTTAAATCTATTTAGTATAAAAGAAAAAAATCACAAATATTTTTAGTCAATAAATTTTATAGATACAAATGACCACGATAATACCACAAGTAACAATGACTATGAATTTTCCTTGTAAAAATCATCACCAGTTTTTGTATGTTTGAAAATCACAAGTTTTCATGATTGCTTTTAATCAAGATATACTTTTCAACAAATACATATAATCACAATATCAGAGGTGACTATGAACATGAATATTCTTTTAACCACAATCATTCAATTTAAAATTAAAAATATATCAAATGGCACTAATGATTGATGATAAATACAAACAAAATAAACATAAACTTTAAAAAATAATTTTAAAATTGATGTTTTTTTATGACAGAATTTTAAATGTATGTGGTTTTATTTGATGCTATGTATTTCTTTGTTGCACCTTTGTTTGTTTGTTTGTGTATAATATTTTAACACATGTGATGTCATAGACAATAATTACTTTTAGAATGCGTAGAATCTATATATTAACTTATTAATATTTAATTTGTTGTTTAATTTAATAAAATATTATTTTTTCAACATCATGAATGAATTTGAAGTTTTGTAAGCACCAATATTTAATGCACAATTATTTATAAATGTTTTTAATTAATATGATTTTTATAATTACTTACAGATGTTTTATGATTATAGAATTTTAAATGTTTGTGTTTTTATTTTATGAAATGTATGTGTTTCTTTGTTTATGCCCTTGTTTGTGTATAATTTTAAAACACAAGAAAGGCTTTTATTAGAATATCCCATATGGAAGGTCATTGCCCAAATTTCCTATTGACTTCATACCTTTATGATGATTTTACACACATAAAATATAATATGCAAGAATTACAGTCCCAATTAATTGAATGTGTATTAAACTATATATGTTCAAATTAGCATTTAGTTTAACAAAATTTCATTCATTTTTGCAAATGACCATAACATCATGAATGGCTATGGATTTTTTTAAGTATCATTAGTCAATTCATCTTTGGGAAGTATTTTTAATCAATATATATTGATAATTAGTTACAAATCCATGTTTTTTGATGATATAATTTTAGATGTTTATGTTTTTATTTTATGTAATGTATTGGTTTGTTTGTTTGTGTTTGTACGTCTATAAATTATTGAACACAAAAAACATTTATTAGAATAACTTGATACAAATAACCTATATGATCGAATGCAAGAATTACACTTCAAATGAATTGAATGCTTGCATTAAAAACTGAATTTTGGATGAATTTCATAAAAGCCATTATGTTGGACACCCCGGATACTAGAAAATGATAGCGACACACCCAAAAGAATATTACTGGCTAGGTATGCAAAAAGATGTGGCTCAGTATTTGGCACGTTGTTTAGAGTGTCAACAAATAAAGGCAGAACACAAACACCCTGTGGGGTTATTACAACCATTACCCATTCCGGAATGGAAGTGGGAAACCATTTCTAGGGACTTCATAACATGTTTACCCAAGACAAGGAAAAATAACCACTCCATCATGGTGGTGGTGTAAAAATTTAGTAAATCAGCACATTTTATACCTGTGCAGGCTACTTATAGCGTTGTTCAGGTCACCCATATTTTTCTGCAGAATATATTTAGGTTGCATGAGCTACTAAAAACAATAATTTCAGACTGTGATGTTAAATTTACATTGGTCTTTTGGAAAACATTGTTTACAGAATTAGGGACTGAGCTAAATTTCAGTATAGCATATCACCCTTAGATTGATGGGCAAACAGAACAGGTGAACCAGGTGGTGGAAGATATGCTAAGGGCATATGTAATGCAGCAACCAACCAAGTGGGAATATTACCTGCACTTTGTCAATCTTGCGTATAATAATGGTTATCATACATCACTGCAAATGAGCTCTTTTGAAGTACTGTATGGGCGGAAGTGTCGCACACCCTCAATTTGGGGTGGATTGGAAGAAAAATAGATGTTAGGTCCTGAAATGATTAAAGAGATGGAGGACATGGCTAAGAAGGTACGATCCAATTTAAAAGCAGATCAGGATAGGAAAAAGAGCTTTGCTGACTGAAAAAGAAGATTCAAGGAGTACCAAGTTGGTGACCATGTGTATGTAAGAATACGAGCAAAAAATAGCACACTACAATGGAACGGTTGCACCAAGTTGGCACCTCAATTTTGTGGACCATTCCAAGTCTTAGAAACAATTGGGTCGGTGGCTTACAAGCTCACCTTGCCAAGTCACATACGAGTCCACAATGTCTTCCATGTTTTTGTGTTGAAAAAATATGTTTATGATCCTAAACATATAGTCAAATGGCAGGATATACAAGTGAGAATTATCTCCTGTAAATCAGTCTAAGTGTTTCCCTTTAAAAGAGAACTGACTTAGGATGTTTCATGTTGCAGGTCAAATCGGAAGGAGAAATCCTAGTTGAATCACTGAACATCATCGAGCAGAGAGAATTCATGATGCGGAAGCGAGCTATTACCCAAGTTAAAGTGCAGTGGCGGCACTTTGTGCCTGACAAGGCCACCTAGGAAGATGAAGAGCTCATGAAACAAGCTTACCCAGGGTTGTTCATGGTCGGAAGACATCGGGATGATGTCCGATTTTAGGAGGGGGAGATGTGATACCCCAGGAAAATGTAAATATTTGACTTTACTGTGGTAAAAGACATAACTAAATATGACATTGTTAGCTGTTTGAAATTTAATAGTCTTGTTATTATTATTTTTAAGGAAATATAAGAAATGTTTTTCTTGGAAAATTCTGGCAACTTTTGTGGAGGAAGTTGGGAAAAGACGGTTTCTGATACTAGAACCCTAACTACCTCCCCTAACTAGAAAGGCTTCCAGAGAAAAGGAAGTGGGGAGAGGCAAAAATCTACGCTGTAGGGACAGGCAGAGGAGGACAAAGGGCTAAGTCTTGTGATGACTAGATAGCCAAGCACTAAGTGCATTCTTGCTGAGGATAGTGATCATGCAAGAGAGTTAGGGGGGAGATTCTAGTCTTGAAAGATGAATCTCATGGTTGGGTGGACAAGAAAAACTCAGAGAATCTAGGTGAACCTCTAAAGAGTCTTTATCGCTAGGAAGAGACCAGGTAAGTAAGGAAAATCACTTGGATAATCTATTAAGATAATCTGTTAGATAATTTGATAAATAATTTATATGTAATTTGCTCAGAAACAGGATGTAGGGGTCTCGTTTATTTCTTGTGGTTAGGAGTGAATTGTATGATGGAAATAGTTCTTTTACTTTTTTGCTAAATATAAGGGAAATAACTAGAGAATATTTATCGTGCAGAAAAAATGTTGAATAAGAAAAATTAGAAACATAAGTTAGGGTCTATGGTACTAATCAAACAAACACCTCAGAGATAGTGAATACAACCATACGATGCAAACCAAACTCTTATTACAACAACTTGACAAACAAAAAAGATAAGAGCATATTTGAGAACTATGAAATCACAAGTGTAGGAAAATAATGCTTGAAAATGAAACATGCGCAAACACTATTTTATCCTTCTATGAAATTCTTGTTTAAACTGAAAGAAATGTTGCCATGCTATTAAGAAGAAAATGATAAAACTTGGAACAAATACAAGTATGGGGTCGATACTTGAACCCTGGAATCATTGCAGATTCTAGTTTGCATATAAATCAAGGCAGGAAGACCGGAATTGAGTTATATTAAACTATTGGCATGCACAACCTCATGACAAAGTCGCATGAGAAAGGTAAAACTGAGGCGATCAAGTCTTTCTTGGCAGACTGCGGGTCCAGAAGTATGAATGTACATTGGATCTCCAACTAAATTAAGAGAGAGAAGGGCATGATATTTGGAAGATCTTTGAAAATGAGGTTCTCCTATTATAGTTATATAGGAGGAAACCCTATAGTGTATAGATGGAAACCCTACAATATCATAGGATGAAACCCTAAGGAAGTACCGGAAGAAACCTTGAAGGGGTTTCGGCGGCCAATATTTCAACCAAAAGACAAAAAAAAGAGTGACTCGTTACAACGTTGAGAAAAGAAAAGAGTATTATTGACATACAAGAAAAACCCAGATGCTCAAATAAATAAACGACTCTTTTCTAACAGATTGGTCGGCATCTATATAAACCCTCACTTATTGCTTCACATACAAGAACATGCATATAAAACTCTATCATCATAAAATAAAAGAGTGGAACTATAGTGCACGAGTAGTTTCAGTGTTGAGAACGTAAACAACAGTTAGATTTATCATTTGGAAAAAAATTATACAAACACAGAATTTAATTCCAAAAATTCATGCCGAAAGTCTTAAGGACTCGGCTCAAGTCTAAGCACAAACTAATTAACCAACAATTAGCCTGGTACAAGGATTCTTGAACTGTTAATAAGAAAACTTGGCCAACAATCAAATAACTTACAAGGGATTGACCCCAGAAAACTCACCACAGTTTACATAAGGACCCAAGAAATTTTTCACATAATCACAACTGACATAGTCAAAGGAAATTCAAGCTAGCAAATGCATCCAAGTGGCCAAGCCTCAGGCCAGGACAACTGCAACATCATAACACATGAAACCATGAAGTAAGGCCATAGAATAACACTTCTCTAGGCTTGATAGGCAATACCTCTAGAGCTGGAATCATAAAAAAAAAGAGAAAGGTCCATAACCCTTGCAATGGTAGCTTTTATACAGTGTAGTTCCATGAAAGTTCAACCCAGAACCATATTTTCTTACCCGATGGTCTGCGCAGGAGGTAGAGAGTCCGAGTAGCCATGACCATCCCTTTATTCGAGCCAACATTACTTGGTCGTGCCCATTTCTCTTTCATCCCGGAAACAAAAAAAAGAAAACTGCTACAACCATGAGATGTGTATTGCCAAAGAAAATATGAGTAACGGAAGAAAGAGGAAAGGTGGTGAATACTTATCCAATTCATATAAATCACTGGAAATTTAGGCAACCCGCCAACTAAACTGAAACCTTGAGCAGTAACCATAGTATTGCAGACAATTTTTGGCACAGTGGAAGGTGGAGCGATGCTGGATCGAGTGTGAAGAAACAATGAGCTGAATGAACCATATCACCAGGGTAATGAGTACAAATCCCTCGGTTCGATGTTCAACCCTTGGATCTGCCGACCAAAATCTCCACCATTGATGACTGGAGGAGCCCGAGGTGCATAAATGTTTTTGGTACTCTTGCCCTTGCCACACCACCATGACAAAGCAGGTGATAAATGTTAAGCCAAGTGGATAGTGTAGGTGAATCCGGAAGGAGAGTGGTATGGTGTCACATTAATGCAAAAGTCTATCATGTCATTAGAAAGTTTTCTGAGCACTAGGAACTATGTATTGTGACCCAAGGTGGTATCATATATAACATCCGGACAATGATAACTTTCATATAACTCAACAGGGTAAATTTTTTAATTTTATGTGTTTGTAGTAGGTACATGAGAGAGAGGGATGGATTGAGAGAGAGCGAGGATAATGTGAGAGAGAGAGAGATATTGAAAGAGGGAGAGAGAGAGGGGGAGAGAGAGAGGGAGATACTAGTGGAAGGGATAAAGAGAGAGAAAGGAATAGAGACACACGGATAGGAAGAGAGGGATAGGGAGAGAGGGAGTGGGGGTGCGAGGGATAAGGGGAGAGAGAGAGTGAGGGTGGACAGATAAATAGAGTTTCAAAGGTATATAGAGAGGGAGAGGGAGGGAAGCTGGCATAAAGGGAGTAGTCAGAGAGATATATTACAGGACAAAGAGGGGAGGGATATAGGAAGAGTGCAAGAGGGAGAGGGAGAGGGGGTTGGATTACAAGAGTAAGAGATCAGAAAGGGAGTGAGTGAGAGGTGGAGAGAGAGACAGAGGGGTGAAAAGAGATAGTTAGTGGAGAGAGAGAGAGAGAGAGAGAGAGAGAGAGAGAGAGGGACGAGGAGATGTATATTGCAAGTTGTTGGTCATTCGTCACTAGTGTTAATTCTACAACTCATGAGGAGTGTTAATGTATTTTTAGTAACACGTCAATATCTAATTTCAAAAATATTATGAATGAATATTTTTTGATAAATATAATAAATTACGGTACTATTATTAAATGAACATAACTATGTTCCATGGGAAGTAGAATAGATGGTGGTGGGATATTATGTTAAGCCACTCCATGAAGTGAATATCATTAGTTCAAAACTCCAAGAAAATCCATCCATGTTAAATACTCACACCACTTAGCAAACAATAATAAATATGATTATAATTATAATAAAATTTAAAATTTTAATATGAATATTCATAAATTTATTTTATTATTGTAAGTATTAAATGCTATTTGATAGTAGTTATAAAATTTTATAATAGCCCAATGTAATTGGGAAAAAAATTACTCTAAAAAAAATTGAATAATAAAATAAGGAAAATTAACTTCTCTTTGGAAAGTATTTGCAATAACATCAAATAAATTGACATATTACTTTTGCCAAGATTCATTAACTTTGATTAAACATTAGACATCCTGAGGGGTGGTAGATTATGTTTTGAAAATTCTTAAAAATAAGGAATTATTCTTTCTTTAAATATACTAGCAGATATAAAAAAGAATTGTAGAAGTGATACTATTTTTTCTGAATTTAATTATTTAAAATAATTAAAAAAAATTAAAATATATTATAAAATTTATGAAATTAAAAAAATGTATTTTATTTAAATTAAAAAAATGCAAATAATTAATATAAAACAAATTAATAAATGAAGAAGGAAATTTAACTTTCTTTAGACAAAATTTGTAATAATATGAAATATAATGAGATATTTGTTGGCCCAATATTCATTAACTTTCATTAAATTATTACATATGTTAATTTGTAATAATATGAAATATAATGACATATTTGTTTGCAGAAGATTCATTAACTTTCATTAAATTATTAGATATGTTAAATGCTAGTAGATTAGGTTTTGAAAATAGAGATTTTGATATGTTAAATATTGGTAGATTTAGTTTTGAAGGTAGAGAATAAGTTCTTGTTTAAAAATACTAGCCCATATAATAACATTTTTCCTTTATTAAAATAAGTATAAAATTTTTAAAATATATTATAGATATATTGAATGAATAATAATTTAATCTGATGGAATTAAAAAAATTTTTCAATAATAAAAAAAATATATTTTATTTAAATTAAGAATATAAATTTCATTTTCAACACATATATATTATTTTTAAATACAAATTAAAAATATATATATATATAGAAATATTATAATTATTATTTTATAAAACAACACTTCTTCTTTTAGTTAATAAAAGTACGATTATTCTAGAGTTTTAAAGTTTTTGTTGATTAATTTTTTAGCTTTTTCTCATTTCATAGTTCTAATAAAAATGAGTTTTAATAGAAGTGAGTAAGTTTAATTTTATATATATAATCTATATATATATATTATATATATATATATATATAATATATATATATATATATAAATATAAATCAAGAAACTCGATAGAAAACAACTATATTATATCAACAAACGCGATAACAAACAGTTATATTATTATATGTTTTATATTCAGAATAAAAAATAAAAAATTATATTCACAAAGCATTCAAAATATATATTTATTATGTATTTAACATATAGCATTAAAAATATTAATAACATTTTATCTAATTATTCAAAATTTAGTTTTAAACATAAAAAGTATCAAATTAGCAATATATTAAAATAAATTATAAAATTAATAATTACATATAATTTACAATAAATATACCAATTATGTCATGAGCTAAGTAGGCTTAAAAATCATCATATTATTTATCTTCAATTTAAATATTTATTCAAAAATATCAATTAAGTTTAATTTTAAATGGGAAAATTAAACATAATTTTGACAAGATTGACTAATTTTGATTAAATTATTAAACATGTTAAAATTTGGTAGATTAAATTTTGAAGATATGGAATTTATTTTTGTTTAGAGATACTGGCAAATATAAGAATTGTAGGAATGAAAATATTTTTTCTTCCTCTAAGGGAAGTTACGTGCTTCACGAATAAGAAACCAACAATTCCAAACCATTATTTTCATAATTTTCAATAGCCACTCATTTTGTTCATCCATCCTTTCTTCCCCCCCATGTAAATTATTCAAAGCCCCTGAGTGTTAAAGATCCCCACCCAAGATTCCCTAGACAAGCCTATCTGCCCCCCTCCCTGTGCCAATAATGGCTACAATTTTGGCCACAAATTGTGTGGTTGCCCACAGACCCAAACGCCCGGAAGCCGACTCGAAAGGAGCGCCGCTCCTTCTTCCTAGTGCCCCTTGTTGGTTGAAATCGTCCGATGTCCCCCTGACTGCCTCTCTATCATTATTTCCTCTACTCACCCCAGCCTCACATCTTCTGAGCCCCTTTCTCGACCAAGTATCCCTCCCTTATTTTATGAAGCATCCCTTGCCCCTAGTGTCAGCTAAAGTTGGCCTAGCTAGCTTTCCCAACATACCAATTCCCTAGCTTCGAAGGTCTATTTTCCTAGACACCCACCCCCTACTCACTCTCTTTAAAGCCTAGGTGTTCGCCCTCATGGCCCCAGACATCCAAAGAGCCCAAACCTTCATGCCTCATTCCAGGACATACAATGGAATTATCTCTATAGAAATTACTTCTACCTTACACTTTCCCTTTAAGTTTTCCAAGAAGAATAACATACAAGTTTCATTTAGCCATCAGCCTTCCCTACCAATCCCTATGCTCCCCATAAGTAAGAGGAGAATGCAAAATCCTAGTGAAACCGAAATAGATCCCTTGCATGACAATAAATTTCCCAAGTGCAGTAACATCCCTACATAACTTCTACAGTTGCGATGAATATTGCCAATGTTCACATACAAACTCTTCCCATAACTTGAGATTCTCTCTCTCCCCAACCTCTTGCCCCCATGCAGTCCCAATTCAACAAACAAGACATTGAGGAGCATAATGAAGTGCAGGCAAAGAACATAGCTATTAACCACTACATGGGATCACTGAGCCTCTTCACCTTCTAGAAAATGTTGCTCCACCTTATTTTTTGTATCCTCTTTGTTAGCTTCGTCCTTCATACTAATGCTCTTTTCTGTCAAACACCTCTTACGCATGTGCATGCCACCTTGCTTATTTCTTATCATAATCATGCAGACCGCCACCGTGCCCTGTGCTTTGAGCATGTAGGAGGCAGTGGCATAATGGATTTTTTTAAATGATTCAGGATGTTGGATATGTGCCCAATAGTGTTTCCCTTTATGTTGTTATGCTACATTAGATATTTCTCTCATATACTACTTATTAGACAATTACACCAAAAATGTTCCATTTTGAAATTGGTGAGGCTAGACATTAGTCTACCCTTTTCATCTTCTTTTAACATTTATCAGTTTGATGTTCTACCAATTTGTTCAAACCTTTCATCTCCTTTTAACACCTATCTATTTATTGTTTGGTCATTTAGTGATATATGTTCAAAATTTGATTAGAATGCTTTATAGCGGTTCCAGAACGATTTCTCTAGACCATAATGTGTTTTTCTTAAGCTGTTTAAAGAACCATCTGGCTTGATAACATCACAAGCAAACTGACTTTTGCAGTGAGTTTCTGAAGTAGAATCCCTTCGTTCAAAGAAGTTTCTGGGAAACATTATTCTGAGTTGTGGATATGTGGTTGAAAATGCATGGATAAAAGCGGCACACGTACTCATTACATCAATGAATTTCTTAGGTGCTCACATCAAGTACCATATGACGTGTCAAAAGAAGGGTGTAGCATAGATCCATGAATATCAAGTTGTCAGAGTCCAAGATTGGCGACGATCAACAATCATCATTCAAATATGGCTAGGGAAGATCAAGTTCTCAGAGTTCGAGAATGGTGACAGTAAGTAGTCAAATTTAATGGGCACTTATATCATTTTTTATGTTTTGAATGAAAATGTATATGTAATGATATGAAACATAATATCATTTTTTAAGTAATTTAGACATCTAGGAAGAATTGAGATACATGTTTAGTTTCCAAAGAACAAAGTGGATATTGTGAATGACAATAGTGATAGTTGGAAGAAACATTTGATAACCCTCTATAACAAAAGGAAGGGTGGTCAACGTTTTTCTCCATAAAATAAGAGGTAACAAAGTAATTTTAACTGCTTGTCTTTTAAGTATTTATAGTCTTTTTGTTTCTGAAAAAAGGGTACTCACTACATCAATAGATTTCATTTAATTCAATACTTTTCTCCTAAAAATGGTTTGGTCAGAACACTGATCTATGTGTTCTGTTTTAATGTTTAACCAAATTGATTATTTCGATATTGATTTTGATTTTGTGTAATGTGTGGGTGGCTCTTGATTTTGTGTGATGTGTTGGTAGTTCTATTTATGCTTTATTTGGGAGTTGTCAGTAGTCAAAACTTCTCATTAATGTAAAGTGGTTAAGTGATTTAAATAAAATTTAAATAATTTTTATGTTTATTTATTTATTTATAAAATATAAATAATTTTATGTTTATTTATTTATTTATAAAATATAAATAATTTCATGTTTATTTATTAATTATTGATAGCAATCATTAAAAAATAAAAATAAAAAATAAAGCACCCACAAAACACATTTGAAGTGATGAAATTATTAAACAAGGAAAATAAGGGCAAAAAGACATGGTATATGCCAATTTTAAGAAGTGAAAAGTTTCCAACATACCCATTAACATGGTATATTATGATTCCTTGAAATCTCATGATCCCTTTTAATTATTAAAAGATTTATAAAATTACATTATTTTTAACATTTACTTACATTCGTTTATGCAAAGTAATAAATTTTTAAATTTTAAATTTTTATTTATATTTTCCATACTTAAATTAAGAGATTATCAATGTTATGTTTAAATATTAAAATTTCAATTTCAATGTTAGGCTTATATATTAAAATTAAAATTAAATTTTTTTATTGTTTTATATTTATATTTATCATTTGTAATTTAATAAATACTTAATATTATAAATAAACTTAATATTTTTTTTTTATATGAATAAAAAATTTAATATTTAAAACAATAAATTAAATAATTAATTCATTTTTAATATAAAAATAAATTATAGTAATTTTTTTGTATGTAGATTAAAATCTAATTATTATATAATTTTTTGTTGTTTAATAAAACCAAAAAGTGTTATAAGTAGATAATTGTTTAATTTTCTTAAATGTGAAGGACATATAAAAAAATAAAGATGATGGTGGTTCTCCTCCATGTAAATTGATAATTTAATTATGATAAGTTTTTTTTTTTCAAAGATAAAAAATAAGCCTTAGGTTAAAGTGTAATTGGACTTAGTATTTGCTTTCATGCATAGAAGTAAAGAAAGCTGTTATTCCAAAGAATAAGATCTTATTGTTATTGCCATAAGAATGACAAGGAAAAACAAATTGTGTTTTAGTTTTGGAATAAGATGAAACATTGTGTTTGAATAACTAAAACCGAATCTTTCTTAAAAAAAAATAAATTAATATAATCCAAAATATAAAAGCACCATGCCATAACCAATCTACCCTATATAAAATATGGTAAGAAGTGGGAATGTAGAGAATGACTTGCTTCTTGTGTGTAGATTTAATTTAGTTATGAGTTTATTTTTTACTCTATTCTTGAAGAGATGATCTTCCAAATATTCTATTCTTTGAGTATATCTTTGTACCTTTTAAAACAATTGTTAATATAAATCTGTTATCTTTTCTTGCTTTTAAAAAAATTACTTAATATACAGTGAATTTGAATTCAAATTTAAATTGGAAATATCATTTAACAGCTAGAAACTGTGTTCTCACCTGGTTTTCAAAATCAAATTGTAATTAAATCAGCACTCGATGACAAGGATGATTATAAGAATGACACACTTCATTACAAGAACGACATCCAAGGGTTCTGACAGATGATAGTTGGAGGATGAAGAAATTTTATGTCTCCAGATTATAACTCTCTCAATCGAAGAGACAGGTAGAAGAGACAGGTGTAAGAGACATATTTGTAAACTTTAAAACACACGCAATGTGCGATATTTACCGCCAATGGAATCGATGAGAATTTTGACCCGTTTCTAATTATGATAGAAGAATGGCAACGTTAATTATGATAGAAGAATGGCAACGTTTGATTAAAAGAACTGCACCCACAGTTCTGAAAGATAGTCGTTGGATGATAAACAACTCGTAATTATAAATATCTCTCAATCCGACGACGCTCTAGCCGAAATCGTATTGTTATGGGGACAGCTGTGATAGAGATATAGGAGATATATAAGGGGAGTGTGAACATCACAACGTGCCATAATTACAACAAATTGAATGAAAGAGACTTTTCAACGATTTTTTTTATTATGATTTGATTACAAGAAAGGCATCCAAGGGTTTCTGACAGATAGTCGTTGGAGGATAAAGAACTTTCCAGCTTTCTCATCAAAATGGTACCGGGTATCCAAGAGATGTCACAGATATATCGGTGGAGTTTACAAATCACAACATGCTTCATTTACCATCCATTGAATAGAGACCCTTCCCTGGTTTAGCTCCATCCGTTCTTCAGCATTCCGAATTATGAGAAGTGCAGCGCAGGGAATGGGCTAGATATGTATTCTCTGGCGTTGTTCCTCTGGTCCGACCGTCGAAAAGTTCTATGGGGTGATGAACTACTTCTGCCGCCATATTGTCTCTGGTACTTGACTTTTCTACCATTTTTTCTTCTTTACTAGTCTATTTGGTTTATAGGAAAATTGGTTTTGAGGCTTTTATATGAAAAATTAAATCTATGTAATTAAACCGGAAAGCTGGAGTACTTTTTCATCTTGATTCTTCTGGTTTGTTCTTTCTTTCACAAACACTGTAATTTCCATCTGTTGTCTCTCCTCGTGTGTATGCATGTTTGTCAGGATTTGTGTTTTGTATTTTATGGTTCCGTCTCAAAATATCTCTTAGAGATGGGAGGGGAGACTGACAGAGGGACACAATTGATTTGCAGAGATAGATATGGCATGGTACTGGCAGCTTCTTGGCCATTCGGTTGTCCTCTTGACTACTGTTAGTTTTCGTCCAGCTATAGACCACTGCTACAAGCAGGGCCTGCATTTGGGAGCTATTCACCACCAACGCCTTCAATCACGTTCGAATTGCGTAGGTACACCTAGACCGGGTTTTTTCCATGGTCTTATTTAAATGGTTCTTTTACATCTACGGCTGCATATGCTGTTTGTTTTAATATTTGCACACATTTTTGTCTACGGTCGCGCATGTTCCTGAAAGCTTGCGCTATGTGCTTCAAAATTTAGCTGGTTTTTCCTTTTTAAAACTTGAGGTTCACACTCGGAATTATTCTCGTAGTATGTATATGGTCATCTTTTATCGTACTCTTTAAATTCATAAGCGATATTCATACAGTAGAAATCTAAATACCACCCTTGTTCGTCAACTCTATACATATAAATTGCGGTTTTCTTGTGATTATTAAGGTCCCATTATTTAGAAACTCGTCATAGGAAACCACATTGCATTTGTATTCCTTATTCCTTACGATGCTTGTTAAGGTGGTTT
>APFE031286801.1:19979-32604 GCA_000404065.3 Pinus taeda
GCATTATAGACTTTATTTCAGATGCAAGAGCAAGAGGATCATTATTTTGCAGTGCAAGAGTGAAGAGTTTAATCATGAGTTGGACGACTTCAAGTGCAGAATGTGAGTCATAGAGTTCTTTCAGCTTTTGTAAAGCTTCAAAGGCAGTTGAATATGATGAAATATGGCAGCTCACCTCTTTATTTACAGATGCTACGATTAATGCATAAGCTTTGCTGTTCTTGTTTTCCCAAATGACGAGCTCTTTGTTTGAGGTAGGTTGTACTGGGTCATTGTCTCCTTCTCCGACACACACTCCTTTCCACAACTCATTGAAAATGAGGGTGTGTTTTATCATCTCGGACCATTCAGGATAGTTCTCCTTGCCAGTGAGAACTATTCCCACCATAGATATGATTGAATGCATTGTAAAATCCAAGAGCTATAAAAATACTTCTGCTGCTAAAAGAAAATTGATTCTGATATCAAAATGTATTCTGGCCTCAAATAATATATTAAACGTAGTCAAGCGCAGGAGCGTTAACTATATTAGTCACTTTGAAAATAGCTTTATGAAAACAACACTATGGTAGCCCAAACAACACTATGCTATAATACATACATATGTATGAATTCTCAAATAATATAAACATTATACCTTGCTGCCCTAAAAATATTTACTGCTTATAACATTTTAATGCATTATATTTTAACACCATTCAAACACTCATTGGTCTACATGTCGCATGCCTCCACACACGTTGTACTAAGGGTTTGCGGGATTTGAAAACGTCTGTAATGAAAATTACTCGGTAGCTAATTTTCCATCCAGCAAACCCTTGCCCCCCAATATTTTATCTTCGAACATAAAATTCTCCACAACCTCGGCGAACAAATACGAAAAAGTGATTGCAATCAAACAGGGTTGGAGAGGTGAAAGGATATTTTATGAAGAAATTTGAATTTCCGCTTCAAGTTCGGAGGAATGGTCATACGATGTTCCTGCCTCGTTCCTTGAGATTTTAATTTAATATGATATAATGGCCCAGAGGTATCAAACCTGGTCAATAGATTGTGAAACAACATTTACAAAAAGCGAAAGCGGTGCTAAAAGCAATCCTGCCGAGAGAAATCCAAACTTGATTTATAAGCAATTCGAGACTGATGGGAAGAAGAGAATTTCATTATAAACAAACATGGAAGTTGTGGTTTTCCTTCGTATTTCTATATCCACCAATTCAGTAGTGAAAGCAATAGGAGGCTAACGGTTTGAACGCAAGATCAAGCTTCAGCAATGAGGGGTCGTCTGGTGCCTTTGGTCCGAGTGACTACAATTACAAGGGCGCACACAACCACGCATTGTATCCGGCATATGAAAGCCCACCACTTATCGTTCATAGTCAGCATGAACGTCCGAGGAGAGCGTCTCGCAGAGCTAAGAGGATTTGGTGGATTTTGGAAATGGCTTTGAACATTTGGAAATGGGGCTCAACTATTCCCGGATTCTGATAGCAAATAGATTGTTTTTTGAGGGAATCTCTATACAAAATCGTAAACCGGCGTTTCAGCAGCGTATGGGAAAAACGCAGTATACTTACACAGGATGCGCTGACTGATAGGGTCAACAGTATGAGTAGCGTAATAGTAGGAAGGCTTGACAGAATCTAGCACCAACAAATATATGGGAAGCGTAACAATAGGAAGGCTTTGTATGGAGCAGAGCGTAGATAATGGCAGACAGAACGTACAACCCACAACAACAACAATGAAGGGAGTTACAAGGAGCATGAGCTAATACCATGTTAGGCTAGGCAGTAACTCCATTAGGCAGAAAAATTGATTCGTATTATTCCATTAGGTATGTTATTGTTATATACAATAGGGTGTGACTGTTCAGTTCATCTCGTGATGACTGTTCACATTCCTAATTTAATTATTTACATAAATTCACCCAATCATGAGGATTAGGTGTCAAAAACTTCGAAATATTTGAGAGTGGAGAAAAAAACGTACCTCCAACAATTGTAAAGGTACTTGCAATATGTTCATGGGTTATAATAAATATCAACAAGTCGAACGGTTGCACAAATCAAGATTTGGTTGACATTTAAAGCAGTGAGATCTAATGGTAGAAGAACTTTCAATCGTCTAACATTAAATCTGACAGTGCAAAGAAGTGCAAAGTGGCAACTGGGGGAGTTCTTCCGAGAGGGAAACGCCTTATAGCATAACTAGCATACACATACCTCAATAAGTATACTAATTAATAAACATAAGAATAAAAAACAATTGACTTAATATAAATTATTAATTTTAGGAAGTACCCAGAGCAAAGGTCTTGAATACATGAAACCATAGTTATCAAATTCATATTTTCAAAACTTGCTAGTTTAATTAGGTTTAGTTGTTAATATGTGGATTGAATTCTATATGGTATTTCATCGCACTCCATTTTCTACGATTGGAGAGCCCCCTATAAAACCTAAAAGGACTTTTTTGGTCCATCCATCTATAAGAAGATTATGTTGTAGTGGAATTTGTTGATTTATTTGAAAAGGAAACACAATTGATCTCCTGGAAAAAATTGTAGTGGAATCCATTGATTTCTTTGAAATTGTAAGATAATTGATCAAGTTGTAGAAAAAGGTGATTTAATTGATAAAAGTAACCATAATAACAAATGAATTATAAGATATGTATATATGGTAGTGAAAATCATTGACAACGCATCTCAATCCCCAACCCAAACCACACCATTTTGCACTTGAAAGAAAACCGATTCATTCTATTGATGTGGACTTTGGCACATTTAAGTACATTTGACAACCTCCTTCATTAAATGCCATTTGGTTTTTGGTTCTTTATCTTTTTTCAGTTTTATTGTTTTTGGTTCTTTATCATTTTTCAGTTTTATTTTTATGAAGATGCCCAATTGTATTGCAATGCATATAACATTATCTTCATTATACTTAATGATTAGTTTAAAAGGCAAAATATTTCTTAAAAAAAAAAGTGTGGGTTGGGTTGTGGAATAATACGTAAGTTTGATTTGAGGTTGAAGTTTATTTACATGAAAAGATATAGTTCTGTATTTCTATGTTTATTTGTTAATTTATGTATCATTATACACAAACAACAATTTAATTAATAATGTCAAAATATATTAATAATGTCAAATATTTTAAGTAAAACAAATTATGGTTTAAAAAATTTAATATTTTGAAAAAAATACACATTTTAATATTTACAAGGAATATATGAGAGATGCTTCACTCAATGAATCTCTCACATATTACGTGGTTTTATGATATATTAAACAATATTGTTAATTTGATTACATATTGGAAAATATTTCTAAATACCACATTATTTAACCCCGTAGCAATACAAATCCATATATCTTATCAATTTAGAAAACCCCTACTTTCACTAGATATTGTAGGCATCCATTTTTTCATTTATATTTTTCATACCTATTTACATCTCTTCGTTGAATTTGAGCTCTATTTTTTATACCTCCCACTATACCTCTCACTATAAAACATTTTACACCCTGTTATGTATATTTTTTTCCTCAATATATATCCTCCAATATAAATACACATAGTATAATATGATATAGTATAATATTACTCCTATAAAATATGTTACCTAAATTTTATTCTTTACACCCTATTATGTATATTTTCTCTTTTTTCCTCAATATATATCCTCCCATATATAAATACACATAGTATAATATGATATGGTATAATATTACTCCTTACCTAAATTTTTTTCTTTTAAATTTTAAGCATGAATTTTTTCATCAAACTTGGTACGTAAATGTGCATGAAACTGGTTTCTATTTTCCTTGATTACGGATCTACTTGCCAAATAAATTTGCTCGTATATATATTAGACTTCCCGAGTCCCAAAGTTTCTGAAGTACAGCTGTTTTATCGTACGCAGCGACTGTGCAGGATCGGAAGATGATTCTATTATGAGTCTATCAGTTTAAAGAAGTTACCAGGAAAATATGAGGGCAAGACATATGATAATTGTATCCGCTTGTCACTTCTCTCTGAACCCAGTGATCTACCATTTTTCACTCCATTTCTTCCTCCGGGTTTCTCTAGATCTCCACAGTTAATTTTTTCATTATACCTCAGAAATTTTAATGTACACAGGCTTGATTTTCTTCACATACTTTTGAACAATCTCCTTCTATCCATATTTTTACATTGTCCTCCTTCATCTTCAGAATCCTCTGGTTTCTTCAGAAACCAATTGCTTCCATCCCTCTTGGCACCTTAGAATTGTCTGTATTGAAAAGATTGCAGGGGAATGTGTTCAGTGATTTCTCTTTTAAGTTTTATTTAGGTGCAGCGTGCAGACTGCAGAGGGATGTGTTCCGTTCTTTTATTTAAGTGCAGTCACACTTACTGGAGCACTTCGTGATAAGTGAGGTCTAGGATTTGTAAACAAGCTCCAGTATGGGCTCAATTGTAACTCCAAGGTGCTCCGACAACTTTTAAAAATGAAAACTAGATACATGTGGTTAGCGGAACATTGTTAGCATGGGATAAAAAAGGTAACTGTCGATAGATTTAAATCTTGTCAAAGGATTGCTTAAATTTTTTTTTGTTTATGTAAATTTTTGTCATATTTTGAGAAAATGAGCACGGAAATATTTTTGTAAATTTAAGTTATAGTTATTAAATTTCAAAATTTCATTCTTATTATTAAAAATATGATTCAAACATTTTTTTTCAAAAATTTTTAAATTTTTTTACCAAAATTTCAGTCACTTTTAACAATCCAACCAATTAAAAACCAAGTATAATATGTGAAAATAAAATAATAATTTGAACCTAAGCTAAGTTAGTACTATCTGGATTATTTTTTATTATCAATTTTTTTAAGCAAATGATGCATTGAATTTTAAATAAAAATAACATAATTTTTTTATAATAATAAAATTTAAAATTAATACGATGCAAAACTAAAATTTCTTTGGAATAATGGAGTATAAATTGAATTTATTATTTTTCAAGTTTCTATCCCATTTAATTTAATGTGTATTAAACTTTATCTAAAATTAATAGAACTTTACCCAATAGTAAGGGTAAAATATTTTTCAACGATCAAGTTTATACCACTAAAACAAGACTTGAAACACTATAATGATGTTTCACTATGAATTTAACATGTAAAAATCTCTAACAAATTAGGATGGCACAAAATTAACTTTCAAAGTTACAATTTTCTCAATTTCTGACTTAATTTTAGACCCTTTTTAAATTTTTGGTAAATTTCAAACAGAATTAAGAAGGAAAAATATCAAAAATAAAGATACAAAATTTCAAACCAATATAACAATATATTCCACATGAGTTTAACATATAAAAATGTCTTAAATATTAAAATTATAAGAAATCAAAAACTTTAAGTTAAAATTATTCAAATTTCTCATTTAATTTCAAATAAAATTTCCTTATTTCTGATTAAATTTCGGACAAAATCCATTAAAAAAACAAAAAAAACCTCCATCCATATTAAAAAAAAAGTCAAAGCAATTACCTCTTTAACTTACTATAATTCCTACACCCAATTTTTTTTCACAAAATTAAACGAGGAGACTCCATGAATATCGTTGTCTTTGGCGTGTGTATAGCGGATCACGGTAATTGTTTTTTGAGAATTAATGTCAACGTGATGTTGTGGACTTATACTGTTTCACAGAATCTTCTCAGCCTGTCACTTTCTCAACACCCGGAAGCTGCTCCCATGGATGGGATTGGCATCTTCATTCATAAAGCTGATTTATGATCAATGAAGGTACATTGAACTTACAATTTACATTATTTAAGAAATAATGTCGCGCAGATGTAGGGTGTCCGGCAGACATGGAAGAGTTTACATTTACAGAACCATTTAATTGCACATCCCACAAAGTTCAGCATTCCAATCTATGGAAAACAACACTTTTATCAAATGACGTAAGCCGCACAAACTCCCATGTGCACACGTTTGCACTTCACGTATAAACTACAGACACCAGGTGCAACTTGAACGGTGTTAGTGGCCTTTCGATTTAGGGAAGAGACAACCGAAATAAGACGGGTCCACTGATATTACGAATTGACAGAGTGGACTGACTTCCTCCTCGGAGGGGCTAATATCGGTATATATACATTTAATCTCTATATTGAAATAATTAGTTTGTCCTGTGTACTTGACTCTTGAGAAAAAATATTGGGATTTTATGTCATGGTATATGGATTTTGAACTGTTAATGATTTTTCAAATATCTCTGGATCAATAATATAATAATAAAATTAAGTTAATATGATAAATTTTTCTGATTTGGAATTGCAGTAGGTTTTAAAATGGCTGCTTTTTAATTTGAGTTAATTAAATAGGTTAAAGCTTACTTATTATTAAGTATCCACAAAGTAATCAATAGTGTTCACAAAGTGAAAACTTACTTTTTATGGAATATCAACAAAGTAATTTCAATTGACATGGTTTTTCTAATAATTATAATGAATCAAGTATTGACTTTTTTTTATTTTATTTGGTATTTTATTTTCACTTTTTTGAACTTGTGATTTATTTGAAAATTTAGCCAAATACAAGTGAAGATTTTAATCATCTTTTTTTTTTTTTTTTTTTTCCCAATAGCCTTAATGAAGCCAAAACTTTGACTGTGCCATGAAAAATACTTTTGGAAATTCTATCTATTAGCTTCCATTCTTTTACTCAGTGAAATGATATTTTAAATAGAAAAAAGGTTTAATATTGTTAAGGACTCTCTAATGGGGTTTGAGGCAACTAAATTAGAAACACAAATTTATTTTTGCTGTAGTTATGTTCGTATTTCAATAGAGAGAAGAAGCTATCTACATCATAATAATATTAATAATAGTCATCATCATAGATCTATTTTAACCACTGATCTACCAAGAGCTGAGAGAGAAACATCAATAACTAAATGAAACTAAATGAAAGTGAAATATCAATAACTCAATTAATTGTTGTGCTAATCGATTTTTAACTGTTTATTTATATGGTTATTTATTTTGTTTTGTTTTGGCCAAATCCCTCATACTGGAATGTAGAATGAGCCTAGGCTCAATAACACATTTTGAAATTTATGATACTTTGTCAACAGGTCAACACTGCCCAATGGTGTAAGTTTTCTCTCATCATTAAAATTGTTTAGAATCAAATAGACATTTGCTGGAATCACAAATTTGAGTTATCAACTCTCCACAATTATAGTGGCTTGGGATTTTTAAGCTTGCTGAATTCAAATATGCAATCCAAAAAACCAATTTAAACAACAAAAATGAATATTTTTTACCAATTCCAACCAAAATGACTAAAAAAATACAAAAAAAAAAATTATTAAATTTATTCATACTAAATATTTTAAATATCTTATATATTATATAAAAATTATAGTATAAATTTAAATAAAAAAAATAAAAACAATTCCTCTTAACTATTTAAGATAAACCTAATTTAAAAATTAATCCAGTTAACAGATTATATTATAAAATTTTACTATAAGACTGTCTGTGTAGCCATTTTATATGGTACCCTCAATTACTTTAATCAAAACGGTGTCAATTAATCAAATACTAACACGTCATAAAGAATGACCGTCAAGTTAGTAAAGAGTTAGGTGTAATGACTGTCTGTGTAGCCATTTTATATGGTACCCTCAATTACTTTAATCAAAACGGTGTCAATTAATCAAATACTAACACGTCATAGAGAACGACAGTCAAGTTAGTAAAGAGTTAGGTGTAATGAGGTTTAGAATTTCAAAACCATTTATCAAATTGGATGGTTTTCACACCTTTAGAGCTGTCTTCACAATTTCCACAAAGATTATTGATGGTTTTATAAAAAAAATTAATTGTATTTGACCAATAAATCACCTGGTGAAGAGAAAATTTATCTATAATTTCCATCCAGTTCAAAATCTTCTTAACTATATTTGACCAATAAATCACCTTCAGAAGAACCAATTTGTCTATCAAATTCCAACCATCATTGAAGCTTCAATAGGCCATTGAAGCTTCAAAGTAATTGCTTAATGTCTTGTCTTTATCTTCTGCAACAAAATCACGCAAACATAGTGAAAAAATGAGAGGCGTACCTGTTACACGGTCATATCATTGGTTCATCAAAAGAAGTTCAGAGAAAGTGCTTTCAAAATTTGAAATGCCGTAAGACTAGTACTAGCTGTAACAGTTAAGAATCAAGCTTATCCTCTTAAATATAGATCTAGTTTCTGATTGCATTATAGGACTGTACTGTATGTGGCCATTTATATGGCAACATCACTCACTGTAATTCAAAACTGTCATTTACTAACCTCCTAACACGTCACATGGAATGACAGTCAAGCTAGCAAGGAGTTGAGCATATCAGAAACAACTGCACGTAGTCCTCGATTGAAGTAGCCATTGCAGCTAAAAAGTACATATTTAATGTCTTGTCATTATCTAGTGCAATCAGATCATGTAGACATCATGAAAATATGAAAGACCACTTGGTACATGGTCATGTCATTGATTTATCAAAAGCTGGTGTCTATCATAATTTGGAATGTCGTATAACTAGCAGCTGTAGCAATTACGATTATTGGGACTGGTCAATCTGACATGAATTTGGCAAACAAAAATATTTGAATAACTAGAACTCCATCACGATTAAACACTCGAATTCTTCATGGCATCAAATCCCAATCTAGTAGATCTTCATGCCATCAAATTCCAGTATGTTCCATCTTTCGGGTGATGTAAGAGTATGGGAATTCTTATTTCCATTGCAGAAAGATATATTTTGGAATCCGCAATAGCAAAATTATATAATTAATTTCACTGCTGGCCGTGTAATTCAAAAATATTCATACATCGAAATAAGTTTAATACCAAATTCAAAATTTAATATCTTAGCCATCCATAGATCTCAAACGGTGATCCTTTCACGGTTACATGTCAACTATGTCTTTCCCTATTTCCAAACAACATTATTTTTACACTAAATATTTGTTGAGATTTTCTGTTTGAGTCAAATAGTCAAAAATCTCTGAAGGATGACAACAATAGGGATTCAGTTCCTAGATTAGCTCTGGGAGGGAGTTAATGCCTCCTATATTTGATGTGAGGGAGTTATGAGGGTGTTAGATTATCTATGCTATATAACAGGGAATCATTCGGATGATTTGCTATGTGAGGATTTCTTGATGTAATCTCCAATTTATTTAATATATTCCTGATGCCTATATTTGGTGGACCTAGCCCAGATTGGTTGGTTGAACCACGTTAATTCTTGTGTTTATGTGCTTGAATACTGCTGTGTGTTTAATTTGGACCTAGCCCAGATTGGTTGGTTGAACCACGTTAATTCTTGTGTTTATGTGCTTGAATACTGCTGTGTGTTTAATTTAGTTGCTGTGCACCTGATCCAACAATTGGTATCAGAGCATGTTGGAGGGGTTGCCTGGAGCGTTGGCTGTGCTGTTGCACTTAGGGAGTAGCGTGAGATCATGAGGGATTACCAGCATGTGAGCCACAATACCTGCGCGGAGCCACAATACCTTTTGCTGACTAGTGCGGAGAAATTTTCTCATGGAGCTATTGGCGCGTGGACAACAGCAACAATAACTGCATGGAGCAGGCTGTTGACCTGGTATGTTTTGCTGGTGCGTAATAATATTGCTGTGCGTTAAGAAACATGGTATAAAACCTGTGCATAGATTGGAATTGGTTCATACAATTTGTGCGTATATTTAAAATGTAATACATATTGTTTGTGCATGTTATGTAAGGCATTACATTGCTGCGTGCGCGAAATCAGTTATGTAAAGTTGTGTTTTAAAATCGATGCGACCAGTTCTGTAATGTAAATAACAGTAAACCGATTTAGTTCTGGAAATTGTGGTGCAGTGTGATTTGTTAAAAACCCGCAGTCAATTGTTTTTTAAAAAACGCAGTGAACTCAAGAAAAACAATAGTGTTGTAGGTTTGTAACAAAAAAAACACAGTGTTGTGTTTGGTATCGCTTTGCTTGTTGGCTGCGTATAAACTCAAAGGGCGTATTCTCTTTGGATTGGCTGCGTACAAACTCAAAGGGCGTATTCTAAAGTTTTTTGGTGAGTGTGTTGAGAATGCGCAGAGGAGAGCAGTGTATATCAAGAATTTGTTTTTGTTACATGCCAATTGGTGCTTGCTGCGCTGCGTATACCTGAAGTTTTTTTAATTATGCTGCAAAGTGGCAGTAAAAGCAAAAAGAATTGTTTTTTTTATTTAAAGCAAAGGCATATCATTGTTTAGGGCAGGAGTACGAATGTGGCACTGCAAGCATATCGAATATCCATAATTCTTTGAAAGGGGCGCATGGAAAATTTTTTATTTTGAATTGCTTTCATATGAACATTGGGTTGATTGCTGGCCAGTGGTTGTAAAAACAAAGGAAGAGGCAGAATTTTTTTTTTGTGAAGTGCAAACAGAATTTTTTTTTTTAAAAGGCATAGGCAGTTTTTTGTTGAGTAAAAACAAAGGCATTGGCAATTTTTTTTTTTTTTGTTGGTTGGATATTGGAGATTATTGTGCTTTTTTGATACAAAATGGTGAAAACTCAAAGTGACCGGTTCGAAATTGAGAAATTTAATGGCAAGAATAATTTCGAGATCTCGAAAGTAAAAATGCATGACTTGCTTGTCCAACAAGGCGTGGTAAAGGCATTGATGGGTAAATCCAAACAACCTTACAACATCACAGACGATGAATGGGACGAAATGGATGAAATAGCTGTAAGTGCCATTCGATTATGCCTGGCGGACGATGTCTTGTTTAATATTGTGTCGGAGACAACAGCTGCTGGTTTGTGGACGAAACTGGAGAAACTGTACATGACCAAATCCTTAACCAATAGGATTCTCCTGAAGCGACAGATGTACGGTTTGAGAATGAAGGAAGGTACATCGATCGCTGATCATTTAAATGCTTTTAATACTCTTCTTGTGCAATTACAAAGTATAGAAGTAAAAATTCCATCCGAGGATAAAGCTATTACTTTATTGTGCTCGTTGCCCGAGTCACGGGATCATTTTGTTACTTCTATAAGTCTTAGTTCATCAGAAACTATTGAGTTTGATGATGTAGTTGCATCCTTATTATCGGAAGAAACAAGGAGAAGGTCGCATTCCGAAACCTCTACATCAAAAGCTATGATGGTTAGAGGTCGTTCGAAAGAAAGACGCCCCAGGAAGCCGAGCGACTCACGTTCAAAGGGAAGAAGAGTAAGCTAAAGTGTTGGTTTTGTGGCAAATCAGGGCATTTAAAGAAGGACTGCTGGAAGCGACAGCAACAAACTTCAAAGGCAGAGTCTTCGATAGAGAAGAAGGAGGCGAATACGATAGATACAGGTTTGACATCTGGTTCAGGTATGAGTGATGAAGTATTATTAGTTAATGTGTTAAATCATGGTCAACATTGGTTGTTAGCTTCCGGGGCATCAAACCACATGTGTATCCATAAAGAATGGTTTAAAGATTATAAATCAATTAATGATGGTGTTGTGTACATGGGTAATGATGTAACATGTAATATTGTTGGGATTGGGAGCATACAACTACAAATTTTTGATGGGATAACAAGAATATTAACTGATGTAAGGCATGTACCATATTTAAGGAAAAACTTGATTTCATTAGGAGAACTTGATTCAAATGGGTATAAAACTGTAATTCAAGGTGGAGTAATGAAAATTTACAAAGGCATTTTACTAGCTATGAAAGCTAAGAAAGTAGGAAATCTATTTCAGTTAGATGGAGGTACAGGGTCAGCTTTTGTGTCTACTATGTCTGCACATGACAATAACTCCATTCACTTATGGCATCAATGGTTGGGGCATATGAGTGAGAGAGGGTTGAAAATTTTGGCTGATCGCAAGTTACTTCCAAATTTGAAGTCTGGAAAATTAGATTTCTGTAAGCATTGTCTATTTGGAAAAAAAAATAAACAAAAGTTTAAAATAGGAAAACATACTAGTAAAGGCATACTTGATTATGTCCATTTAGATGTTTGGGGACCAGCCCCTAAAACCTCATATGGTGGTTCATCTTATTTTGTATCATTCATTGATGACTTTTCTAGGAAGGTTTGGGTCTACATGTTGAAAAGAAAGTCTGATGTGTTTTCATTTTTCAAGCAGTTTAGAGCATTGGTAGAAAACAACACTGGTAGAACAATAAAATGCTTACGAACTGAAAATGGTGGTGAGTTTACTTCCAAGGATTTTGACAGCTATTGCAAGGATGCAGGGATCGAGAGGCATAAGACCACGGTTTATACTCCTCAACAAAATGGAGTTGCTGAACGCATGAACAAGACTCTTCTTGAGAGAGCAAGGAGTATGCTGAGTAACGCCGGGTTGCAGAAGGAGTTGTGGACGAAAGCAGTGGCAACAGCTTGTTATGTGATAAACCGATCTCTATCGACGACGATACACTGCAAGATTCTGCAAGAGGTATGGAAAGGACACCCTTGTGACTATTCTAAACTCACAGTGTTTGGTTGTGATGCATATGCTCTAGTGCCTAAACATCAGCGAACTAAGTTAGATCCAAAGTCTAAAAGGTATA